>LVTN01000845.1:3671-42904 GCA_001649415.1 Musa itinerans | reverse complement strand
AAATATTTAATAAATAAGAAAATTTGTATTTTAAATATATATTCATATAAGTATTATTTGGTAGTAAATATTTTAATTATATATTCAAAAATGAATATATTTTTAGTAAACAAATGAGATTAAGTAAATGAATATATCTAATCTTATATAAAAAATTGTATGGTCTAAATATATAATAAATATATATGCACATATAAATAAATATAAAATATTTTTTTAAAATATAAATAAGATTTTATATTTTAGAAAATATAATAATTTTGTTAAATTATTTTGATGAAATTTAAAAAATTATGTTACCATTTCTTAAATGCTGAAATGTTATCACATTAATTTACATCATCTGAAATGTGTATTGAGGCCTCAATACACATTTCAAATGGTTCTCAAACTCACCCTTAGATCCATGATTTTTATTTGATAGGGGGAAGCGATGCAACGGCTGACACTGGTTTTAAGATTCCAGGGGGCCATCGATGACAAATGTTGAGTCTAATCCATTTATTCTTCATCTTTCGTCATGGTGGTAGTGGTGGAGGTGGGGTGCCATTGGGGTTCGGAGGGCAGACGAAAGCCGAGCTTCATCTTTGCCGGAAGAGAAAGACAAGATTCTAACAGTGAGTCTACTCTTACATTGGGATGATCTTTTACTGATCCAGGAGGCACGGTGTGGACTGGTGGTTGTGGGATTCTAACGAGTAGGAGTGGGAAGATTTGAGAAGAAGGGCTGCTGAGGAGCTGAAAGCGTGGAATCGGCAGCTGCTGGTGATTACATCATCCCTACCTTCCCCAATAGAGAAACATATGGTCACTCTCCTATGCTAAATCTCATATAGGAAACAAACATCTAAGAACTGGGGACTTTTGTACGTGATAAATGATGGTACTCGATTTCAAGCTGGACCAAACCTTATCTCTCAGTTACATAACAACATAGACGAAAAGCATAGTTGTCATAGTTGTATAAACTGAAGAGATGCTTATATTTCATATGTTTTGTAAAAGTCTTACCAGCTAGAAACATTTCGTACGTATATGACAACATAGATTTCCTGTTCATACAACGCATGATATAATTAGCAGTATTATGTGCTTCATTACTAATGTTGCATATGTGTAGACGAGACCCATTATGATATGTGGGAAGAGAAGAATTTCTTTGTAGCTTTTATTTGGTTTAATTCTATCTTTTTGTGTTTCGAGAGAGTACCTCTGGATTTGATCTGCTTATAATTGACAGATTTTAGCAATTTCCTAATCCTTGTTAATTGCTTTCCCAGTCAAGCTTGGACCGGCCCAAGGCTGCAGTAGCAGATGCAAATGCTGCAATGGCACTCGAGCCACCTCTTCCTGTATCTCGTCAATCTGTGAGCAAAAAGTTCTTATTACCAGATCTCAACGAGCTACCGGATTGTTTAGATTAACATGTCGTGATGTGGTAAAGGCTGATCACTTTTTTCGTTGCTGCTGGCGAAGGCATGAATGATCAAAACTGCACAGCAATGTTTCGTAGAGACCAGAGAACAGTGTGCGGTGAACAGGTGACCCACCCCAGTAGAAATGCTTTTGAGGTAAAAACCTCGATAAACTTAGATATATTAACTTACTTTATGCGTGTGACAGTTTATTCTTTCCCCAGTTGAAATCTTTGTATGTAAACTTGTCAACGCTATGACATTTAAATGTCGATTGTGCTTTGAGATGTACTGATGTACAGATCTCAACGACTCAATAAAAAAAGAAGGTTATAATTGGGATGTTACCGTTTGCTGTTGTTATTATATGCGTGCAGTAACGTAATTCACTTCAAATTGAAGTTTATGAACTGAATTGAAATTGTATCCAAAGTTGGATGATTAATAGTAGTGCATTATGTATTCTAATGGTCAAAGAATGACCAACGCTCACCCACCCTTAATAAGATCTCCATCAGCTTTTACTAATTGTGACATGGATGGACGGTTCCAAATTGTTTGCGGCCACACTGAGGTAGAGAACCCTCCGCCGCCATTCATTTTGATGCACTAATTGGACGACTTCCCCATTCCCCTTCCCGCGTCGATTAATTACCCTCCTGCTCTCATCCTCGCGGCCTCCCCGACCTACTCCCATCGCATTCCCCACGATTACACCTCGTCGCCGCTCGTGAGAGAGCAAGGGAGAAGCGGATCTCCGCTTCCGCTCTTTCCGTCGCCGTTGGCTTTGTTTTCTTTTCTCTATTTTCCTTTTCGTGTCTAAAGTAAGAATCATTCTTCTCGAGGCTAATGTCGGAATCGTCTTCGTGGTATCGGTGCTTCTGTTTTGGGCATGATATGTTTGTTTTTTGTTACGATCTTGTTCCATAAGATCGATTTCTTGCTTGGCTGGAGATGAGGACTTATCTTTTGATTCCGAGGCAGTGCATTAAGGGCCATTGACATGCAGTATCTGATGGAATGGACTGATTGTAGAGACGGATATGTATGAGGTAGTTCATGTGTAGGTTGAGAATCCAAGCTGTTGATATCTTTACTTCGGGGGAATTTATTTGTCGTGAATCTTGGATTCCTATCCAAGGGCAATTTGGTAGGGCCATGTACCTTTATCTTGGATTTATATCCAAAGGCAACCTGCTAGGGTTATGTGCCTGCAGATTGAGTTAATCTGAATACTGAAGTGGGTGAGGTTAGCATATAGACAGCGGCGGAAGAATGGAGAAACATCAGGAATTTCTTTAAGTGGTTTATTCTTCAGCTGATATATTTTTTGTGAAGAAGTGGTAGTATGATGGCTGGGAAGTGATTAGAAGATATCATCACTCCTATCATGGCCTACTTTATATATTTGTTTGTGTGTGTGTGTCTGTACACACAAACACCCACACTCTGGGAATTTTGTTGTCTGTGATATTTGAGCTGATTTTACAATTTAGTGTGTCCATAGGCGTTAAAAGAGTAACCAGAGGGCATTGTCAGAGTTCACACAAGTAAAGTGTAACATGACATATTCGTTAGTGGATCTTTGTTTTCATTTCAGTAGATAAATTGAATAGAATAAGAAGCAAGCAACTAGGTTGTGACCATGTGATCTTTTTCTCCTTTGTGCTCCCATTGATTCAAGAAAGCCGATAATCTTACTTGTTATTGCAGAGAAACACCAGAAGGTTTGACCTGCCGATATTTTCCTGTTAGCTGCACATTCCAATGACAATTGTACCATTTAGAGGTGCTTCAGTGCCTCGGATGGGAATACAACCTCAAGCAATACTTAGGAGTTAGGAATGCATATCCAGGAGCTAAGGCTTGTCATTTTGCTAATATGGTGTTGATGCCTCAAATTGGGTAAGCATCACTATTTTTTCCACCTACATAATCTTTGACTAACCAAATTGTAATAAGTTATCATGCAACCACTATGTTTTTTTTCTTTCTTATACATATTTAACTTTTCTATATTTGAATCATACCTGTGGGTTCATATACTTGTTTTTTTGTTGTGGTTTTATCTCAATATTCGTCTAGTATTGAAGTTCTAGATATTATATATATATGCCATCTATCTAGGGCATCATGATTACTAGAATTCTGAATGTAGAATCAGAATTCCTAACTTCCTTTAAGGTAAAAAGTTGGCTCAGCATTCTTATGTTGCTTAGTGAATGAAATGTCTTTATCTATAACCATGCATTTAAAACAATTCGCAAGGAATAACATTAAAGGTCAATATTAGCTCTTAACTTCCCATGGCAGGTGCGCATGTCCATAAATAACCAACATTTTACAGGCTACAACACTTACATTCATGCCATGTTCTATTTGTCACATGCTCATGCACATCCTCATAAATAATTTTAGGGCAAAGGCTGTCTCATATCCATCTACACCATTAGCATATTATGTATTAGTTTGAGATCTTTTCTTCAGCTGATGGTTAGAATGAAGTGTTTTAACAATGTTTCAGGTTGAGTTTTAGAATTTATGATCTGAACAATATTTAGCGAAAGGAATAGTAAGGTATTTCTATAAAGATCAAAACATCTAAAAAGGAAGAAAAGGTTTTTATGCTTGAGAAATGTTATATAGTTCACAAATTACAACTAACAAGCACATGCTTAAGAACTAGAATGTTGAGTTCGTGATTCCCATTTCAAGAACTTCTTTTAAGTTGAATAAAATATTTGTTGTATATGATACTATTGAAGTCTGGCATTTATCTGCAGCGTTTTCATCTCCATATTTTTTACTGGTTATTTGCGGCACTTCAAGTAAACATATGGCCAAGGTCTACCGTACCGAAATGTACCGCCCGGTACGGGCGATATGTACCGGTCCGACAGGTTACCGGTACATGGACCGCCCAGTACCGCTATAGTGCTACAGTAATATACTATAGCACTGCTACAATATGAAAAAAATTTAAAATTACTCGGTACATTAGGGTGTACCGCTCGGTACACCTCGGTATACCGGTCGGTACACCAGTACCGTACCATACCGAGCCCGGGTCGAAACTCTGGTCTGGTACGGTTTGGCGGACCTTGGTTATTTGCGGCACTTCAAGTAAACATATGGCCAAGGTCTACCGTACCGAAATGTACCGCCCGGTACGGGCGATATGTACCGGTCCGACAGGTTACCGGTACATGGACCGCCCAGTACCGCTATAGTGCTACAGTAATATACTATAGCACTGCTACAATATGAAAAAAATTTAAAATTACTCGGTACATTAGGGTGTACCGCTCGGTACACCTCGGTATACCGGTCGGTACACCAGTACCGTACCATACCGAGCCCGGGTCGAAACTCTGGTCTGGTACGGTTTGGCGGACCTTGCATATGGCTTCATCACATGCAAGTTTCCTTGCTCGAGTGTCTTCATTTGCTCTATATAACAATAAGCCACGTCTAAAAATTAGGTGTAATAGGGGAGTACTGTTTGTCGTTAGAGCTGATGTTGTGAGTGCGATTATGTTTCTAATTTTGTGTTTTGTTCTTTCACCTTATGATGATATAGATTGAAATATTTGATCATGATTGGCAAGTTCTTTTGTTGATGCATATATGTCTCTGATCCTCTTCTTCTTCTTTTTTTTCTTTTGCTGTGGTATCATGTTTTGCAGGACTACTATTCTATTCTTGGTGTATCAAGAAATGCAAGCAAATCTGAAATAAAAAGTGGCAAGTATCATTCACAAAACTCAGGCTTTTATTTTCTGTTTGCTCTTGTTGTAGTTCTTGTCCTGTTGGTTTTACATTTATCAGCCTCTCCTCTGAGTTGGTTATTTATTTATTTTAGAGGAAAAAAAAACATTTATTATCCTTCCATTTCCACAGAGCCATAACATATGTTCTCTGTTCACTTTCCTACTACTGGAGTTGCAGAGTGTAGCAATATCTGCACTCAATAGCTGACTTTTTGGATTTTATGTTGGCATGATGAAGTTATGGTCCATGATAGTATTGGGTACCATAATTTGTTGAACTCAATTCTGAAATTGATCTCACGACATAGTATACTGATAAACTGTATGCCATTGGTGATGGTCATAGTTTGATCATCCTAAATCATATGTGTTGGAGGCGGCCCCCGAGGCAAAGATGATTGTGGCATGTATTATTGTGGAGCATGGAGAATGTAAGAACTTTTACTTTCGCCATTAATCTGTTGCTCTGTATCATAAGATCAATTATCGTATTACTGCTCGGAAAAGAATAACAACTATCACCGTATTGTTGTTGGCCATAAGATTCTCCATAATACGATAATTGTGAATACGATGAGCTTCGCTATATGTCTACATTATATAGGCTCCTTCGCATCCGTTTAAAATCATCCACTGTCTTTCCCTTCTCCTTTCGTGTATAAACTTGATCTTGTCGAGCTTCATGATTTGAATCTTGGGTGACATGTGTAAAATATTGCTTCTCGGATCATGCACCACCCCTAAATTATGTATACGGGACCATCGACTTCCCGACTCGCTATCATCATCGGTTGAAGCACTGTTGTCCACGTTGTTACCATGTCTCTAGACCGAGCAGATTGTTAAATGCGATTGAGAAAGTGTCTCATCGCCCGACTCGATTCTTTCCAATAGTGCTGGTAATGCTATTGCCTTCCCCTTTGCGTTTGTCTTTGCTTTTGCACGCTCGATGGACGACTGTGATAGTTGGATGTCTCTAATTCTTCTTGATTAGACTATTCGTCTTCTTAATCCTCCTAAATTTGATCTAATCCACAAATCATAATCTTGTTGAGTTTAAGAGAGTGAAAATGTGAGACTGAGAGAGAGATGTGAGCGAGAAAGAGTTTAAGAGAGTGAAATGAGTTGAAAAAAAGAGGGAGGAAAGGATTTAAAAATCATTTTCTATGGTTCAAACAGTCAGATTGATTGTTTGAAACAAGGCAAGGTCCTTGATCGGTAACAATTAGATTTTGATCGTTACTGACTAGTACAAATCTCGTATTGCCCGGTACGAGGTCATGTAATGTGTACTACTCGATTAGAGCGGTCCATGTACCAGTCCCTTATCGGACCATCATGTATTGCCCATATTGGGCGTTACAGCTCGGTACAGCGTATTTGTTATAAGCGGAAGTCTAGTCTATGTAGGTGGCTCTAAAATATAGGCATGACATCGAAGATTAACTTTGTGTCTAAACAAACTAACTAATGTCAGGTCAATATCAATTGCTTCTATAAAACTCTTCCTGATCTGATAATCTTTGCCATGAAAATGAAGAAGTGGAAAATGAAGAGAGGAAGAGAGAAGCATTAAGAATTAAGAAAAGAAGCAGACATAGCTAAAACAATAAGGAAAAATCGACAGATGAATAGGATAATGATTGATGCAACAACTGGATTAGTTGTGTGCAATAATTCTTTTAATGTTGTTCTCCTTTGTGTAGCAATTAAAGCAAACATGTAAAATCGTCCAAGCTACAATTACTTTAGGATGCAAACTGAAGATTATATCATCAATATTAGGATGCAATGGTTCATGGGCATTGTATAGTACCATTGTTTTACTTATATAGAAGTTTGATCATTCTAGTGTACCTTAGAAAAGCCAACTGTTCAGTACGTGAGTGGTCTAAACTCTAAAAGTATAGGAGACAGAAGATTGTGTCACATCAATATTAGGATGCAATGGTTCATAGGCATTGTATAGTACCATTGTTTTACTTATATAGAATTTGATCGTTCTTGTGTACATTAGAAAAACCAACTGTCCAGTACATGAGTGGTCTAAACTCTAAAGTAACTCAAAAACATCCACAAACTAGTTTGCCTCTTAAGCAGTGGTTTTAAATTAACCCAGCAATAGGCATATAATAACTCTGTTGCAGCTGAGAAGTGAAAACATATAAAGTAGTACATGAACAGGTTTTATTGATAAGATAGAAGGTCAGGACTGTGGAAATCACATGCTTCTCATCTTGCAAAGTCTTTTTTCCCCAATTGATTTCAACTTCATATAGTGCATAATGGTTTGATTTATCCTGTATTCATGATGGGGAAAAGATATTCAAGCCATGATCCTATCCTGTATTTTATTATAGAGAAAAAGTATTGAAGCTAACTATGAGACTTGGAGTCAATTATGACTAAGTAGTTTTGCTAAAATTGGAGATGGGCTCACTGTCGCTGTGTTATTTGTTTTAGAGATCCTGGAGCAGAACAGAAGTTTAAGGAGATTAGTAATGCGTACGAGGTTATTCCCTTTGTCATGAATATACTTATTCAAAACTGGTAGATTTGACAACATTTCATCATGTCGTAGGTTTTGTCAGATGATGAAAAGAGGTCTCTGTATGACAGGTATGGAGAAGCTGGCCTCAAAGGTGCTGGCATGGGCATGAGGGTATCAGCCAGAAGCAGGTTTTTTTTTGTCTGTGAAAGATAAATTTCAATAAACTTTCTGCTTCTTGCTAATGTTTTACTTTTCTCTTAAACTGAAGGATTTCAGCAAACCATTTGATATCTTCGAGACATTATTTAAAGGTATGGGTGGGATGGGCGGAACCAGAGCTGCTCGAAACAGGCCAATGCAGGGTGATGACGAGAGCTATAATCTTCTCCTACATTTCAAAGAGGCAATTTTTGGTGTTGGGAAGGATACAGAGATTACAAGGCTAGAAAATTGTGGAACCTGTGATGGTTCTGGCGCCAAACCGGGTACAAATCCAAGCCAGTGCAACACTTGCAGAGGTCAAGGGCAGGTTTTCTCTTCAGCAAGGACACCACTGGGTGTATTCCATCTGGTAATGACTTGCTCAACTTGTGGCGGTGCCGTTGAAATCTCTACCCCATGCAATACATGCAGAGGAGATGGTCGTGTGAGGAGGACAAAGTGGATAAGCCTGAAAGTTCCAGCTGGAATCGATTCTGGTAGCCGGCTAAGGGTTCGGTATGAGAGGAACGCCGGAAGGAGAGCTGGAATCGATTCTGGTAGCCGGCTAAGGGTTCTTCGGTCCGAGAGGAACGCCGGAAGGAGAGGTGACCCTCCTGGAGACCTTTATGTGTTCATTGAAGGTCTCTCAGATCCTGTGCTGAAGAGGGATGGAACCAACATTCTCTATACATACAAGGTATCCTACATCGGCGCAATCTTAGGGACCACCATGAAGGTTCCAACGGTGGATGGCATGGTGGATCTAAAGGTTCCGGCAGGGACACAGGCAGGTACGACTCTGGTAATGGCTAAGAAAGGAGTTCCCTACCTCGGAAAGTGGAACGGCAGGGGAGATCAGTTGGTTCGAGTGCAGGTGGAGATCCCAAAGAGATTAAGCATCGAAGAACAGAAGTTGATCGAGGAGCTTGCAAGTCCAAGACAACGGACGGCAGGAGATAGCTCCTAGTCGCAGAAACATTGCAGCACCGAGGGCATGAGGGGAAGTAGCGAGGAACACTGCTTCTAATCATAGGGCTTCATTGGTGAAGAAAATTTAGCTGAATTGTTATGTGGATGACAAATAGTGTGTTCTGACAAAGGGTGCATTCTCTGCTATGTTTCTTCCGTTGACTGGTCTTAATCATGCACCCCACTGGTGGTTCGCATGGGAGCGAATCATGCAACGTTAGCATCGCTAGCCTATCACTCCAAACAAAAAGAAAGCTTACTACAAGAGGCCAAGGAATGGTCCTTCAGAAACTCCTCCATGGACCGGGCAGCATCATTGGGCCTTTATGTCGATGGGCTAGGAACCCAGACACTTATAGAAGAATTGTGAATGATGCTCGAGTCCCTGATAACTCATTCACAAGCTATAACCCAGTCAACGTAGAAGAACTGTGATGGTGCGCAAGTGATTAACATCTACAGATATAGCTATTTTTACAAGGATTTCAGCCTCCTTCCTCCTTCTTCCAGAGTTATCACGTGCAATCTCAGTTTGGATATCTGCTACTTCAGTACACCATACAAAATTTGGCATATTAGCTCAGCTGGGACGAGGCTTGGATACCAGATAAAAAAAGGGGTTGTTGGATTGGAAGGGAGGGGGAGACAAGAGAGATGCCACTAGACCAACCCACATCCATCCGACCTTGGAAGCCATTGAATCCGATCACTGTTTTCTTTGCTCTCTTTGACATACCAAAGAGGCATTCCTATTGAAACAAATGATAAGAAGAAAGATTCTTCTCGAGTGGGGTCATGCTCCATCCGTAAACAAATGGATGATAGCTGAGCACTGCTGCAGCGTGTGGTTTCAGATAAGGCGACAAGGGCTGGTCATCAGAACTCGACAAAGGTGTCATGTCATGGCCGGTGTTGCCTGAAAGCCGAGGCGAGGGACCTGCTCTCGAAACAGAGGAGGATGATCACAAGCCAACAAACAAGTAACCAAATGGATTCACACCAGGATAGACAAAATGGATCGAGATGGTGACTGCCTTAATTTCCGAAGGTAAGGGGGAGTCCAGCATCCCATGATATTTCATCGCTTTCTTTTTCTCTCAGGTCTCCATCTTCAGCACAACTTGGTTGACTTCCTTGGCTCGGTTTGGAAAAAAAAGGAAAGAAAAGATAAAGCTGATGGATTAGTTTAGTTCTGAAACGATGACTGTGTTTAGCTTTATACTGTTGAGGGCGTGATCATAAACCATTCCTTGGTCACTCTCGGGCGCACAGCAAATTGAGTAGGAAGATAGATTTCTATAAATAGATTACAGAAGAAACGAAGGGCTGATAATGTTTGCATACCAAGAGGCTGTGCCGGTAGTGGAGATGGCCTCGTTGGAGACGGCAGAAGGAGAAACGAAGGGCTTGTGCTTGAAGGGCAGACAGAGACACAAGGAAATGACCCATGTCACCAGGGAGCCTCGTGCTCTTCATTTGTTGCTGATAGATTGCAGCAAAATGATCCATTTGTCGGACATGATAAGCAAAGTGCGCAGTCGTGCATGCTTCTTTTTGACTCATTAAAGAGCGATGGCAATAATGCATGAGTCGCAATGAAGTGCTCCTTCAGAAGGTGATTATGTAGCATTATTCTCAGGTATGTTATTACACTATGGACGGTATCACTGTTTGCAAACACCACCATGGCAATTGCTAGTTGTAAGAAGCAGCGCCAGCAAAGGTCACGAGGGGGACCTCTTCTGACCTCTGCTGCCTGGAGACCTTAACAGATAGCCTGTCCTCGAGGAAAAGAGGCAGAGGAGCTGCTTTCGCCAGAGACCATATAAGGGATTATCTCGGAGGGTCAGAGGTCCTTTTGATCCCACTCATGAGGGCATTAACCTGCCTCAATTATTGCCTGTCATAACTAAAGAAAGCCCTACTAATGGGAACGGAAGCAGCTTTTCTACTGCATGCCGTGCCAGGGCAGGGCCCAGACAAAAAGCAGCCTCTGGGGAAGAGCTTTAAGGTTTGGTCTCAAATGTCCTCAATGACAAGACAGCAAAACCTGAGCGGTAATCAGTAACAAGAGCAGAGCATGTGAGAAGTACAAAAGGGCAACAGCAGCCCCGTCTCCCCTCTTTTCTCTTCTTCTTCTTCTCCTTCTGTACTTGAAATGCTTGGCACTCACTGCTCACTACCCAGGCAGCAGGAGCCCACCTGCTTCAAAAGAAGAGAAAAGCAAAAGATGATGTGATCATTTGAGTCCTGATCCAATTCCCTTCAGCAAGCAGAAGGTTAAAAAGGACGCGACTTGGCAAAGGATCAAACCGGACATTTCAGGCCGATTCAGCATCACTCCTGGTATTCCAATGGATGGCCGTGACCTAGAAAGAAAACCATGAGCCCCATGAACAGGTTAGCCGTGGCTTTCTAAATATTTGGTGCTCAAGTATAGCGTGTGGTTATGGAGTAGGGTACGAACTACAAGGTGAGCAAATCTAGCTGAGTCCAGAAAAGGACTCGTAAGCTGTTGCGACCGGCTGGCTACCCTCCTCCTCCTCCTCCTATGGATGAAGTCACGATAGCTTCTAAGAACAAAAGCAAATATTGGCCCATAGCTTTGCAGACTGCAACACCTCAATCACATGAAATATATATGTACACCCCAGCTAAAAGAATCTGTGGCTAATCTTACGATCACTGATACGTAAGAGGGGTGAAGATAAAATGTAGCGGGAGACAGATGTGAGAGGTGGGGAAGCTGGCGTTCTTTGGTTGGGACACGTGTAAGTGGGGTGGGGACCGGGGGTTGCCGGATGCCAGACGAAACCTCGATCGAATCGGATCTTTTCCACCGGCGGAAGAGAAAGAGTGAGTGTGTGTGGAAAAAGGAGGGGAGCCGAAAAAAAAGATACCGCGATCTTTTGACGAGCGCGACACGCGTCGAGTGTTGGGCCGCAGAGGAAGGCGAAGACTCCCGGTATTCGGCACGCGCGCGCGCGAGGGGCAGCGAAAGCGATTGACGCGCGACCGTTAACTGCTCAGTGGGCCCCGCGACCGGCGCCCGTGACCACCATTCAAACCTCACCCTTCTCAACTGTCCAACCCCACTATTTCAACTTATTTACTGATTTGCCCCCACCAACATGAAACCCCTTTTCTATTTTATTTTGCCAAAATAAATAAATAACAAAATTCCCCAAAAAATCTTTCTATTTTCTATTTTCTCTTTCTCTTCCTCTCCGGATCACTTCATAGGGTAAACCTTATAATATTTTTATAGTATTCTTAATAATATCAGAAAAATACTATGAGACAGTACCAAAAAAAAAAATGTTATATTGTACAAAAAAATATTTTTGTATTGCATCACAATATTATTCTGGAATTAATGAAAATACTATAACATAATATAAACATTATACTTTTTTTTTAATAAAATTTATAAAAAAACACTATACTACGATATTTGCTATACTGCTATTTTATAGTATTACTAGAAATATTATAATTGGATTAGTTTACCCTATTGATCGACCTATTAAAAAATTCAAGGGAAAAGATATTCTTAGCAATAAACAAAAATGAGAGCACTGTTTGAAATTTTTTTGAAAATGAGAATGCTTCCTTCTCAAGAAAAATCTGAAGAGAGATTTTTTTTTTTCAAGAATTTGTCCTATATATAAATCACTCTAAATATAAGAATTTTTATATTCATCATTTTAGTTCTAATCCAACATATTTCAGTAAAATCTGATTATAGCAAACCATAAAATGTCAAGGGTGTTTTTAGATATTTATTTTTTAATTAGTTAATTTTGCATCAAGCTATGCTCATTAATAAGGGAAAAGTATTTTAGTGACCACAAAAACACTCAAAGTTAGATTTTTTTTTTATATATAGTGGATTATCAATCCGACATAGAGTTATATATATATATATTTTATTCGAAGTATTATATTAAATTACGTAATCCATGTAACACCCACCTAAACAGAGATTGCAGTGTGAGCATGACAGCTCTCACAGCTTGATGACATAATGACTCATTAAAATTAACTACCGCATGGCTTTCTTTGACATCAGCTTTTCTTTATATTATCGCCATCATCGCATTTGCTCAATAAGAATCCTTCTATTAATTTAATATGATCAAAATTGGAGCTGATGAATAATAATATTATTAAGTTAAAAGTTGATCGTCCGACATTTGAAGTCAAATCGATATATTATTTTGCATGCATCTTTGCAAGATATAACCTTCTCAATTAAATTCCATGGTTAGTAACTTTTACTTCCTAATACAAAGTTGTTATCGTATAACATCAGCTTTTCTTTATATTATCGCCATCGTATTTGCTCACTAAGAATCCTTCTTTACCTTGTAACAACAATAATAATTTAATATGATCAAAATTGGAGTTGATGTATAATAATATTATTAGGTTAAAAGTTGATTGTCCGATCCGATGTTGATTTGGAGTCGATCGATATATTATTTTACATGTATCTATCTTTGAACAATATCGAGAAAAGTCTAAGATGTCGAGTCCTATCAAAATATAATCTCAATTAAATGTCATGGTTATTAACTTTTATTTCCTAGTACAAAGTTGTTATTAAATGAAAATGACTCCAAGAGACCTGTCATAGCTAAAATTGATTGATTTGGCTACGCCTAATCCAAATATGACACACTTCAATGCTGGATTTGGTGTCACAAGTCAACATGGTGTTTATTTCTTGTGAGAGACGATTCATACCATACACGTGTGTGTTTCATTTATTTAGGTGAGGTTTGTTTTCACACAAAAATATCTCAATTTGATAGATTTATGATATTGAAGATGATGACATTTGAATACATAATTTGAACCCACATGCATAAAAAGATACGAGATGATTACCATCTCTAGCACTTTTAATGATTGAGATAGGCTTGAGTGCGCGTATTACAGTTGATTTATAGAAAGATTAAGATCCTATTAGTTTCCATACCCGATGTCTCAAACGTTTAACTTAATCTTGATGAGGATAAATAAATTTAGTAAAAAATAATTAATCTTGATTATCGTGCTTAAGGATATTTTTTATAGTGGATTAGTAAGGAAAAATATTATGTGGGATATTTCGGGATATAATATTATTTTATATTAATATTCATGTGACTTGATTATTGGTCGGATGATTATTGATAGAAAAGATTTTCATATCAAAAGAGAAAGTGTCGTAAAGAATATAGTGTACCAAATAAGAAAGAAGATTTGAAACAGACTTTTTGCTTCAATATAGCAAATTATGAGTACAAAATTTTAAAATAATTATAATTATTATAGAATAACATTATTTATGGTCAACCTATTCTATCTGTATTTCTTTTTGCTAATGAATAGGTGATGGATCTAATGATTTCATAAAAGTAATTTTATTGACTACTCGCATTGGAATAAGAAGGGAGATGTTAATACCAAATTGTTTATGTTTATTAGCATTCTTATAGATTATTCCTTAGGAGGGACTCGAGGATAGAAGAACTTGTAACATAAACAATATAAATTTGCTATTTTCTAGCAAAATATCAACTCTCAATAAATACATACTATAATGATTTAATTAGAGGTGCCAATGTACTAGCTTAAAAATTGTGACAACCATTCTCCCTCTAGAAAAAGATATATAATAAAGTGCAACATGCATGTGGTCCAATTGTTCTTGCAAAAAATGAGGGGATGATAGAAAGTAATTGTGTAACATATGACTAAAAGTTCCTTCACTTTATATAAAATTGCTAAGAGAGAGAGAGAGAGAGAGATATGGTGATGGGATGAGTTTCCATATCAATCACACAATTGGTTGCTTTCAACCAATTTAACATTACTAAATTTCTAAAAACTCAAAATCTCAATACTTGCATAAATAAACTTAGATGTCCCTTTTACAATATAAATTCTCTTAATCATCCTTGATAGGTCTTAAGTCGTGCCATGCAATGGACAGTCCGAATGAGAACCTCCTTTTTTTTTTTTTTTTCTTTTTCTTTCCCTGGTCACTATCTAAGACATGATAAAAAGCTACCTATTTCCTTTCATTCTGATGTGTAAAGTCATGCAAAGATGTTGGACTCTTTTAGTAGGTTTTGGACTTTGTGATGTATTCACATACTCTTTTACAAATGATAGACATAATAATGTGTCACAAGAAGTGACCATCTCTTTTCTTTTTATGGTGGAATATATTTTCCATCATCATGATGTGTGATTTTATAAATCAAGCTATGCACTTGAAAAAAAAAAAAAAACAAAGGGTATATGGATCTTCCATTCTATTCTGTTTTATGATGTGAGATAATAATGTCAAACATTGTAGCTTACAAAAAAAAAAAAAAAACACAAGGAATAAAGTCAAATGATTTCCTTTTACTTATTGCTTTATATATTAATATAAAATCCCTAAACTTTGTGTATATAAATATTATAAATTTTGTAGTTTTTAAAAACAAGATTTTTTTAAGAACATTCCTCCGGTAGTTTGATTGTGTATTATCACTTCTAATCTTCCTCGATCCTATGATAATTTATCATCCTTTTTTTCACCTTTTTTTTTAATTTCTTATTTGATCAAATGCAACATTGTGATATATGACTAAAAAAAATGAAAATTATCAACCATCTATTGAAAAAAAAAATCGATCACATGATTAGGTATCTAATATTCGTTCCATCCATGCATAGGGCATCTAAAGGAAGGTTTATAAAGTAGATAAGGAAAAAATCCTAATAAAAAATCTTGAAGATTTTGAGATATATATATGTATGTATGTATGTATGCCAATTCCACCCACCACAAGCAACCTCGATCTAAATTATAAGCTCAGAGGAAGCAAGAAGAAGGAAGGTTTCCATGCTCACTAATTTGGCATACTTTGATCCGATTGTTTCATATGGGTAGTTGGCTCGTAATAATTATTTTAAGCTTATGTTGTGACATGCATTAATTTCATTAAAATTCCCAGCAGTGCACCTCTCTATTGCTAGTGGATCACAGGATGATTCCTTGTTGATAGCTCATATGTGGATGCAAACATTCCTTTGAAATCTGAGTGAGTTCCATTGCTTGCAAACAATCACATAAATTCCTCCACCCCTTCTCCCACCAAAATTAATTCATTATCTATCATATTACTACTATTCTCTTTTTTTTTCTCTTAACAATTCAATTTTTGTTTTATACTCTTATATAATTATTATTGTTATTATCCTGTTTTTGGAATTTCTTTAATTCAAGCATAGAAAATTCCCTGCGGGCATCGACTCGATTCACCAACAGTCGCTAACGGTATTCACCGGACACCAAGAAAATAAAAATTAATATAATAATAAAATACAATAATGATATGATTATTATTATTACATAAAAAAAAGGGCAAAAAAAGGAGCGCATCGAAAGCCGTGTCCGAGCCGGCGGCGCAGCGGACCGATACGCTCACCCGTACAGGGGACGTCGCAACCCGCCGCGGGCCCCACCGCGGCCTCCCACGTTTCGCGCTCCCATTGGACGGTTGCCCTCGGGCGGTGGTCCACGCGGCTTCGAGGCGCCACGCGTCCGGCCGGTGACGTTCGGGTGAATTGATCGCTCGCCGTAATTAATGCGTCCCGCCTAATAGAAACAAGACGGTGCTTTTTATAGATATGGATACGTATAATTGGTCTCGTAGAGACGACGTGGCGGTTCCGCAGCCGTCGGATGGGGGGAGCGTGGCAGCGTCGACGGCTCGCGTCCCACCTCCGCCTGCATATTCGACATAATTATTGGAATTGTTGGATTAGAGGAGGGTGGGATTAGGAATTAATTAAGTTTGGTTAACGACAAAAGCTAACCAACAGCAAGAGATCGAGGCAGAGTCTTCCGGGTGTGGTCTATCGTTTCAACGTCTCCCTCCGTCCCCGTCCCCGTCTCCGTCTCCGTCTCACCTGGTTTCCCCGCCCTCCCACCCTCCTCTTCTTCTCTTCTCTTTTCTTCTTTGCCTTTGGATTTTGATTTGTTTTTCTTTGAGGAGGAGATTGGAGTCGGGGATACGGGAGGTGGGGCGATGGCGTTTCACAACCACCACTCCCACGAGCTGACGCTGCCGCAGTACGCGGAGCAGCAGCTGGGTGGGGAGAGCCCGGCGGTGCTTAGAACCGCCATGGATCAACTCGCCGCCCCTCCGCATGATACCGCTGCGTCGAAGGAGGGGAAGCACTTCCAGCGCCTCATGGCCGACGCAGCAGCCACCGCAGGGAAGCCTTCGATGGCCGGAGCTGGCGGACCCACGTGGCTCAACAGCGCAATTCTCCGGCAGCAGGGTCACCACTACGCCGACGGCAGCTTCCTCCACCTCCAGACCTCGGTTGACTCCTCGGCGTCGCCGGTCGCGGCCGGGGGAGGCGGAGGGGGCGCTGGCCACTGGCTACCCCGGCCGCCGATCCTGCGGCGCAGCGGGAGCGAGGACGAGGTCCCCGTCTCGAGTGACTCCGCCATGGCGGCGGCCATCTCGGCGGAACCCGGCGGCGGGCGGGGCCACTCGGGCCGGGAGCTCGGGGAGGCCGAGGCGTTGGCGCAGGGGAGCGGAGGCGGCGGGGAGGCGGGGGAGGGGACGTGGCTGAACGCGAGGTACAAGGCGGAGATACTGGCTCATCCGTTGTACGAGCAGCTGCTGTCGGCGCACGTGGCGTGCCTGAGGATCGCCACCCCCGTCGACCAGCTGCCGAGGATCGACGCGCAACTCGCGCAGTCGCAGCAAGTCGTGTCCAAGTACTCGGTGCTCGGCGGCGGCGGCGGCCAGATGCTCGGCGACGACAAGGAGCTCGATCAGTTCATGGTAACACAAATAATAAAAAAGAAGCTCTTTCCCCCCCCTCAATCCAATGGTTCTTTCATTCAAATTCCTGCTTTTGTTTCTTTGGATTAAAAAACCCTCCTTTCGATGTGTTTTCTTGATTTCCGACCTCTCTTAGCTTTGATGTGCGCACGATTTGTTGGTCTCCCTGTTTCCTGTAAGGAAAAGACGTGTTCTTGGATTGGTTTCCTGGCATCGGAGGATTTGGAAGGGGAAGGAAGAGATGGCATGGGTTTTTTACCGTTGCAGATAAACTATACTGTCAAGATTAACGACGGAGAACTTTTCCTCCCAAATACAATAAGCGATCGGAAGACAGGTGTTTTATCTGTGTTTTGGACTTTGGAGACGCTTTCTTGAGATGAAGATTTGCTTAGCTGCATCAAGGAAATTAGGCAGCAATCTCTGTATATTAGGTCTCCAAGTTGAGTTTGTCGGCTTCTTTCTTCTAGTTTGGGTTTTCTTCGGTATCATTATGGAGCGTAAGATGGAGAAAAAATGGCCCGAGGAAGGCACAGGTTTCCTATGCCACCTTGCTGACCCTTCTGCCCATATTCTCTGTCTCTCTGTGGCGCATCCACCTAAAGTCAACCGACCCCAACATAAATTTTGACTAGAGAGGATGATATTTTCTTGCTTTCTTTGCTGTTATGCTTAGTCACTCCGCTTGCCAAACATGTCACGAGTGGAGGGAGACCAAATTTTGGCATCGATGTCAAGAGCTGAAAATTTGGTTGTCTCTGAACTGAGGGTTCAGCTACCGAGTCTTGCTTGGTTTCTCTTTATTTGTAGTCAAGTCTTTTTTATGCTAAAACTTCTACTGAAGAATGCAAAATATCTGTTGAATTCATACCGGGCACTCCGCTCCAACTGAATCATTCATAGATCGCCACGGAGGATAACCTCTTCCGACAACTGTTTCAGCTCAGGCAATAGGAGACACCCAAATTTTGGCCATATCCTGGGAGCTACATTATGTGTATGACCTTGAAAACATCTTCTTCTTGCAAGAGAAAGCTTATCTTTACCTTCATAAATATAGCAAGCACTGATCTTCCTTTTCAGTTGAAGATTTTGTCCCTTTTCTTCGAACAATATGATGTGATTATTGCGGCTATGTGATCGACTGAAACATTCCTTCCTCTATATGTTCTACTTGATAATGTCCAGTGTGCTTGTTAGTGTCAGATCTTTCCACAAATTGCTCATCTACTTGATAGAACATGTGAGCAATACATATTAAATATCAGCTCTTGCATACATAGGTTCGCACAAAATCAATTCAAGCACCTTAATGTTATAGATTGTATATTAACCTTCTTCCAACATAATGTCCAAAGATTTATTTGTGTTTCTGATGGTTGTGTTATACATAGCTACCGACTAATACCACATTTTGAGGAAAAACGTGATGTACTAAAATCATCTTGCATGATTACTTTCATAAAAGGATCTTGGAGTACATTAACCTGTTCAGTTGCTCATTTTTCGTACTCTGTGATAGTGTTACATTTCTGAATGTAATGTGCTTTAGCCATTTATTGGCAATTAAGAAATTGTTCTCATGCTTCAACTTGAATCTTATTCCAACAATGGTGATTATCTCTGTTATCTAGTATCCTTCTTGTAGTAACATTATACTAGCTGGAATTGATCTTTATTTCTGTCTAGTTCATCAGAAGCCTCATTTTCTGCTACTGCCACACAACTTCTCCACTACATTTTAATGCTACAAAAAAATAATAATAATAACCCTCTTTTCTCACAGTTCTTAGGAACTGAGGTAATTTGTGACATCATTTGTGTAAAAGAGTTAGTGTTTCATAATTATTTTCATTGATGATTTTGCATGATTTTCATGGTTATCAAATGACTCTCTTGCAATGATCTGCTTGATGCCATAAAAGATGACTTTGAGTAAATTGTTCATCAACTTGTGTTGGATTCAGTCTTTTTCTTGATCATATTTACTTCGATCACTGGTTTAAATGTTTAAGTTGAAATTAATAATAATATACTGATCAGACCCTTATAACTCAATTTTAGTCTTGTCTACTTTCGATGTGGGACTAATCGGGGTGTTATATCAACTATGTAAAATGTTGAAGTTTTGTTTCTTTTTGACATGCATGGGGTTTAATGTCTTCGTTATTCTTCTTGGTGTAATTTCATTCCTTATGAAATGATCCCTGAGTGGGCAAAGCCCTTTTTCCACTAGAAAACTTGAAAGAGTTCTTTTACAGAACTAAGAGATGGTCATGAAACTTGCGTTGATATGAGACCCATAAAGAACAACCACAACTTAATTAAGAGTGGTTCTGAGTGGTGGTAACATTTTGTTAGCATGGTACATGACAATACTACTTAAACAGAACTATGTTATTGAGAATTAACAATGGCCACAAATTTTGAAGAGCGTGTCTCCCACCTGATTACTTGACCATGTGTAGAAAATGGATACATTTATCCATGCCAAGTGCCAATAACTAGATGAGATTGGTTGTATCTTGGGAGATGGATATGCATCATTAACTGCATAGTGCATTTTAGTCATGCAATATACTTTGAATATTGTCCTGCCAATTGATAACAAGATGCTAGATGTTTGTTTAATCATATCTTGGATGTGCCAAGGAAGATTTGTTAGCTGGATCTAAGAATGAAAATCATAGGGAAGCTGCATATTATGTGTTCCATTTGCATTTGAAAGTTCCTCATTCTTAGGTTTCTGTCATTGATACATGAACACATGATTCTATCAATAACCAATGATGAAGTGATGTTGTCAAAAAGAAACTAGTGCCATGATATTCAAATCAAATATTAGTTGATATAAAGATAATTGTCACCAAGGCATGCTTAGTAGACCCAACAAATGAGTTTCATGTTTTGTGTATGCTTTATTGCCAGAGGGTTCTTTTGCTCGGTCATTGGCACACACAAATGTAGGAAACTAACCTTTGAAAAAGAATACTAGAATCTATGAATTGTGAGTTCATCTGATGATTTGTATGCTTGCCTATTGTTGTTATTGTTGTTGTTATTTATGTATAATTGCCTAATGTGTAAAACATTTCATGTTTTGTTTAGACACATTATGTCCTTCTACTTTGTTCCTTCAAAGAACAACTACAGCAGCATGTCCGTGTTCATGCAATGGAGGCAGTGATGGCTTGTTGGGAGCTTGAGCAATCACTTCAAAGCCTAACAGGTTACCGTCTTTTGCTTTCTTTGAAAAGTAATACATACCTAGTAAAGCAGTTCATAGTTACTTAAGTTAAAAGCTGACCTTCATCATTCTTGTTTGGACAAATCAAAGTGGCTACAGTATTGTGATTCAGTTGTCACTGAGATTTATATAATTATATCTATGAATCGCTAATAACAAGTAAACTTCATCTTGTATCAATAGTGTTACTTAACTAATACCAGTACCAATTCTTGGCCTGCATTTGTCAGCACAGTATCATGCAGTCCTAGAAACAACATTCTGGGGAAAAGAAATAAATAATTATGTTAATGAACAGTGACATACCTGTCTACTCATAATAGAGATCCAGTGAAGGTTGTTAGTCTTCCTGTATGATATTCTTGTATGTTCCTTGGATTTTTATTTTATGACAAAATTGAAAAATTATGTATTCAAATAACGGGGAAGTACGTATGGTTGTGCCTGACAGAAAAAAAGAAGGGTTGCTTTTCTGTGATGTTGGTTCCGTACCCTATGCAGTGGAGTTGAATATAGGTCAGTATAACACTCATTCAACCTTGGTGAACCAACGGATAAAAGAGGAACATATTGGTACAGGAACATCTAGCAGAAAAAAAGAAGGGATACTGGAACAAATATAATATTCAATTTGTTTGGGTTAGCTTTGATGGAAAGTGTTCAAGAACGTTTTTTGGCCTCAAATATATCAAATTATGTTTACAGGACATGGTTGGTTGTAGATTCTGATGGGAAGCTTAGGAAGTAATATAATTTAGGTGTCTAAGCAAGAGAAAGCAAGAATAATGATGATGGCGACCAACAATCTGTGATTTTCCAACTATTTGATGCTGACTAACTAAAAGAACAAACAAAAATATGATTGGCTTTCAGATTTTAGAACCAAAAGTTGTTGGGATTACAATTGTATCATAAATCGTACAAGACTTGAGGCTGGACTGGATTGTGAATTGAATTATAGATCATAAGACATTTGATATTCTTTAAAAGTTTAAACATATTTGGAAGGAAACAACAAAAATCGAGTTAGGACAATAAGAAAGCATCATTCTAATGATCGTAAAATAGAAATGTTTTAGTAGAACTTATGCCCAAATCTAACATGTTCAAGAAGCAAATGGATATACATTCTTCCTTACCAAGAATTTTTTTCCAAACAGTTGATTTTTATAAATATTCTCAATGTAATATTTAGCTTGTTATTCTTAAATTTTAAATAACATATTTAAATAGGGACAAAGAACATTAGTATTATAATAGAGCAGTATCAGTGATATTACTACGATTATGTAGCATCTTTGACAGCTTTATGGTTCAACCTGCTAAAAGATCAATCTGACTGTGCCAACTATCCTGCCAAAATTACTTTATACTTCGGTAAGACTAAATTTGTGCAACATGGATGAAACATGCTACTAGTTTACACTTCATAAGTTGAGATTACTGTGTTTGCATGCATGTTCGACCATAAATGCTTTTATGGTATGTGATTCTTGAAGACCATGGCTGTTCAATTATATTCATTTGAACCTACCTAAATGTTTTTGGTGAGAGAGGATCGATGAAAAGCATGACTGTTTAATTGTGCCAAATTAAACAGGAGTCTCTCCTGGAGAAGGTACAGGTGCAACCATGTCTGATGATGATGATGATCAGGCAGAGAGTGAGACAAACTTGTTCGATGGAAGCTTGGATGGACCAGACAGCATGGGTTTTGGCCCTCTTGTTCCTACAGAGAGCGAGCGATCCTTGATGGAACGTGTCAGGCAGGAGCTGAAGCATGAACTAAAACAGGTAGATGGAAATGTCTTCGAATTTGAAGTCTTTGTGTAGGCTGTTGATGGATCCTTGTCTCTTTGATGTACAGAGAAAGTTTTCTTGAAGTTAGAGGAGAGTATCTTTGTGAGTTTATGTATAGTCTATTAATCAAATCTTTGACTTTTAGGGGTACAAAGAGAAGATTGTAGATATTAGAGAAGAAATTCTCCGCAAGAGAAGAGCAGGGAAACTTCCCGGGGATAGCACTTCTACATTAAAGTCATGGTGGCAGTCCCACTCCAAGTGGCCATATCCAACGGTATGTTATTTGGTCATTAGTTCGGCTGCATCTAATTGAGATTAAGTCCCTGAACATTGTACAATTGTATCTCTCAGTATATTCTCCAACTTTTATGTCATTTTTTATGGTGTTTACAGATCATTGACCTTCCATGATTTATGTTTTTCGGTTTGCAGGAGGATGACAAAGCACGATTAGTGCAGGAAACAGGATTACAGCTAAAGCAGATTAACAACTGGTTTATCAACCAAAGGAAAAGGAACTGGCATAGTAATCCATCATCATCGAGTACTATCAAAAGCAAGCGCAAAAGGTTTGCGATAAATGACTACTCGTGATAAGGTGTTATTGATATAACATTCTTGAATTTATGATTCAGAAACAAATAATGCAGGTGATGACAATATTTTCTGATTCATGTGGATGATGAGCCAGGAACGACAGACACAACAGCAATAGCTGAAATTATTGGCTGCTATGATGAACATTTTGCTGAAATTTCTTTGTAAGAGTACTGAATGAAGTGAAGCAATCTCCATACTCATCCTATGATGTAGTATTATACATAGGGAAATCTTATCTTAGTACTAAAGAAATATGGTGAAGCAGCTCTTCGTATGAACCATGCAGTGGCAGCATCAGTGGCATTGGTAGATCTAGTAGTACATGTTATATTGCTAAAAGAGTGTGGAAGTGGCTTCTTCTTTTGTACTTGCCTCTTAAATTGGTAGATTGAGTTTTAATTTACATACACACATATCTCATCCAGGAGACAGATGTGAATATATAGTGTAATAAATACAATGTACTGCTAACTTTCTGACTTCTTGGTGGTTGGAGAAGCAAAATTGTGATGTACAAGATTTGGGTAGCAGATCACAAATTGTGGTTTGGTGGTGCATTTTTATTGTTCTTGGTTTGTCATTTGGTAATGGCTTCTGTCATCAAGGATTGTTCTCTGTTTGGCTTCAAAAAGGGCATGCTGGACAATGCATTAACTGGTCCATAAACTATTGAGTTCATAAATCTCACCATTCTATTTATTGTTGTCATGTTTCTTTTCCAGTGAGATCATCGAGAATCAGATTCTCCAAATTAGAAGACATCTACTGGTGTGTTTCATGTTTCATATGACATCCCCAACTTAATGCCCTATTCAAGACACAACTCGGTAGATAAATGAATATGAAGCAACACATTAGGCCAGAAGCCATTTGTTGAAGAGATTTCTGTAGGCTGCTTACCTTTGGCCTTCATGACAAACAGATCCAACTAAAAGTTACACAAATTAATCTAAAATCTCCAGACAACTTATTTTGGAGCTGACAACACCATGAAACTTTTAAGCCATCGAAATTTGCAGACTGTTATATTTGTGGCTAGTTACAAGTAAAGAATCAACAAACAGGAAAGGCTAGGATATGCAAATCTTGTAAATCACAACTAGGGTTCTATTCACAAAACATACAAACACAAACTTCAGCACATCACATCTCAAACAACAAAGCTGCTCAAATGCTCCATGGAGGTGTTGCAAAAAATCCAGTGAATGGCATCGGGCTAGGAGGAGCAACCATATTTTGTTTTGGCTGTGCTCCTGTGGCCTTACCCTTTTTGAGGAAGTGAAGCTGCCATTGCTCGTAACCTGCTAGCAATCTCTGTAAAGCTCGGCCTCTGTGAAGGTTCAGTGGCCCAGCATTGCTCCATCAACGATCTCCATTCAGCATCACAAGACTCAGGCACAGGCGGCCGCAGTGTGTCGTTCAGGATCCCACCTGTTGAAAGGACACACATATGAGCAATCTCATGCCAAAGCATGCATATTATGGTGCTGGTTCCCACGTTTGCAGTGAAAATTCTGTGATAGAAGAGGCACCCATTGAGGCAGATGGTTCTACCAAGCAGCTCTTTTTTGTTTTGCCCAACATAAGCACAATTGTTTTGTCATGCCATTGTCAATAAAATAGTAACAATGTGAAAAATAAAGATACCTATGATGGCCCCATAATGCATGTCTCCATAAGGTTCCTCTCCTGTAATGAGCTCCCACATAACAATCCCAAAAGAAAATACATCGACCTGAGGTAAAAGTATGAGTTGTATTGACAATATATGGTTAATCATCCACAGAGCTTCCGTAGCATGGAAAGGAACATTTCAACTTGAGATTGATTTTGAATATGACAATAAAAAAAAAAAACTAACAGCTTCAAAGATGAGATTATGCATTACCTTCTCAGTATACTTGTTATCTTTGCCACCGAGAAGCTCTGGAGCCATCCAGGGCAAAGTTCCTCGCATGCCGCCAGACATTAGTGTCTCATATTTTACTTTTGAGAGACCAAGATCACCAACCTGCAAAAGGTGCTTGGAGACAGAAAATCATTAGTTTTCCGGTGGCATCCTGAATAGCTTTAGGATCATTACCTAACATTGCAAAAACAGCAAATGAAGTAATGGCACATGAACAAGCTCTCAAGGGTCCATTTCGTGTTGCTCTTCCTTTTCATGTTTTTAGCAATAAAAAATTAAAATGATGAAGATAACACATTTGTTATTACAAGTACATTTTCTTCAAACTTTTCAAAGTAGAGAAATTTTAGTTTAGCATCTGAAAATTTTCAGCGATGCCTCTACTTGTTCAGTCGTGTGACCTCCCAAAAACCTTAGCATCATCTATGATCATCCAAGATTCCCACTCCCTCATCCTTTTGCCTCCTCTCTTCTTTTTATGCTATTATCCATGTTAAAAATGTTGACCAGCAAGAATGTTAAGAAAACACAAAAGAAAATAAAATATTTGTTTCTTGTTTCTAGAAGCACCAAAAGCAGAAATAATGCTGAACCGGTCCTAACAGCACCATTCAAACATTTCATCAAAGATAAGTTGTTAATAACATTAAGATCTTTAAGAGTGATAGAGAACCATCATTGTGGCAATACAATGTGGTACCAAACATGCAACAGCAGAGTTCACTAGAGTCTCCAAAACCTTCAGGACCTCTTGGAATCTAAATCATAAGTAGAAGCTAACAGACACAGGTGTTGGATATGAGCATTTAAATCAGAATCCATGTCAATTATAGTAACAGAAAAAGATAGAAGTTAGAAAAAACAAAGAAAAGATCATATATATAGTTTAAAATATACATATATCTTGGAAGTTTCAGTCCTCCAAAATGTATTCAGCCAGATGAGAGCTATATAGTGCTTTCAAATCACATAACTGTGTTTCACCTTAAGGTAATTTGCTGGTGACAATGGTTTGTATTCAAATACAATCCAAGATCTGTCCACAATGCTAAATATTAAACGAAAAAAAATGATGCAAATATCAACTGTCAAAGAAAAGCAGAGGATGCAACATTTTTCATTGTTTAACCAATTAGTCAAGTCTTGTTTTGTTTTCTGTTCTTGGTTATTGCTGACACCCCTGCAATGGCATGGCAATTTGCACCATGTGCCAGCGGTACATATCATGCCAATTGCTAGGAGAAATGGTGAACATCAGGGCACTAAAAACATAGGTGAATGTTTTATAGTTATTACAAATTTTGAATTATTGTAAACTTAAGCGTACACAAAACCGACGAATCCAACAAGCAGTATTGGTGCCTTCATTTACATTAAACTAATATTGTGAATAAGATAATGTAGTCACAAGAAATAGTAATCAGAGGATAACTATAAACTTCTAGTTCCCACTAGCAGCATCTAACAAAACAAATTAGACTATTTATAGTCCTTTTTGGGAAATGTTCTTGACATTAGCATTCGGCTTCTAGGTTTGGAAGTTCTTTGACAATGGCTGCTCAACTTACAGGTTGTAAAATAGTTCTCGAATGAGATACCTTTCCATTTCTCTTTTGTATTCAAGCACTCACAAAAAAGCCGCTAGTGTTAATAGATCACAGATCATAATTTTAGAAGGAATGGTTTAGAGGTTTCCCAAACAAATCTATTGGTGTAGGTGCTGCAGAAAATTTAGTGCTTGATAATTTAGCTTTTAGCATAATTGAAACCTGTAGCATTAACAGGTATAGGGGATGCCTCCCTTGGTCCTCTTGCATCGTGCCATGTGAATCACATAACAATTTTGCATTAAAGCATGCAAGATATGCTTTGTCTCAGATAATTTGTCCAGTCAATAAGACATGGCAAACCATTAACTTCTATAAAGACTTACAAGGTTTATGGAACCTCCATTTGCCATATTTCATGTTCACTGATGGTGACGGGAACAGGAAAAAGAAAACAAAAGAATTACCACCATGAGACAAGAAAACATAAACTGCCAAGTGGTTGACCATAGACAGGAACCTGCAAGCCCAATTAGCACACCATGGATGCAAAGTTTTCCAAATTTGGCAATTAGAGGAGCAACGTCCTAGAGGTAAGAAGCAGTATTGATAGCTGTCTTCTGCCATTTATAATTGTTTATGATGGATATCAAAGATAGTAGAAGACTTTGAGCCCATGATTGACTGACATTTCATGAAATTACATCAAAAAGTCAAGACTAAGTGTTGTTCACTGAGACTTCACTTTTCTGAAGAAGACTGTGAACACTATGCATCACTTGGTTGTCTTTTGAATACCTTCAATAATAAGAAGATTTAAGCAAACAACAGAAGAAAAAATAGATTTGGAGAGCCTATAAAGAGAAAATTCATGATTTCATCTTCTGATGAAAAAAATTGTATGGATGAAACACACTCAACTAGAAAGAAAATTATCATTTTCCTTTCCAAAACTCAAATGACACTGTGCAATTTGGTTTAGGTTTATCACATTCTACAGATTTTTTTTTCATCTATATTGTTTGCTTAAAGATAAATAACTTTTCAAGCAAACAAACTACCATAATGTACATTAGATGTCAGTAATTGAAGTCTGGTACATGGATCTACTACATCCATTGAGTATTTAGTTTCAACAAGTGAAAACATGAGAAAAAATTAGAAAAGAAAAACTAAATATCAAAATAATAGCACAAGAAGCAAAATTTCAACAGTCGTTTCTTCCTGATCAAAATGATGACTTTACCAATGCATAAGCAAACAAGATTATGTCCGAAAGACACATCCAATAATCAGTCTTTGAGTAAATGATGCTAGCTAAATATAATGACTTAGGTGGTCAAGATCTCGTTGAAGTTATATTATGCAAGGATCCAAGTCTCAGATGCATGTGAATTAAGCTGGCCCACTATCAAGATCATGACCAGCAAGTCTTGGTAAGATGCCCAAGGAACTCATGTTCAACCAGTCCAGTCCAAGTTCATTAGGTTGTTGAGACTTGGGGGGTTCAACCCAAGTTAAGAGTTCTCTCTTATATGACCAAATCAAGGCAATTCACTGAGCCTCACCTTGCTGCCACACCTCACCAGAGACAATAAAAAAAGAGGCAACTGAAGTAAAGGAGACATTGCAGGATCATTGGGAGGTAAATATGTTTGTTTTATCCTCAGGTTTTGTCCTTATTTCTTTATTTCCAGTGAAACAGTGACAAATTGGGTCAAACGGCATTGGACGCCAAGGTTTTAAATCTCGACGAACTGGTCGGTGTGGACCAATATTTCCTGGTTCGATCATGTATTGACACAAAAACATATGGCTTGTTTCCAGTGATATACCATTAATTTAATTTTTCTTATTATTTAATTCAATGATATCTAGAAATATATGTTAGTATACCATCCAGTATGCCGATACTATATCTGTCTGGCAGAATGCTGAGACCAGTATTGGACCAATTTAAATCTTTGCTGGATGCATCATTTCAACAACCAGTCAGCACATCTAGTGCCACCAGAAACTTAAACCCTTGATTGTATGCACAATTAATCATTAAGTACAGGAAAATTCAGAGCAACAACCACTTATAAGCACCTGAATAAATTGACAGAATAGTGATCCATAACCACTTCCAAAGAAGCACTTGAAAGTATCCCAATTAATGATATAAACCATTAAAATTACCTTGCATATTGGGCGCTGAGGATCTCTCAAGTTGACAAGCAAATTATCACTTTTCAGGTCGAAGTGTATAATATTTTTACTGTGCAGGTATTCCATTCCAAATGCCACATCCATCGCAATAATAAGGCTTCGATATCTGTCAAGGACCCTGTTGAAAGCTAGTATGATGAGTTAAGCTTTCCTAAAATGCTAACACCTTACCACTTATGACAACAAGTGCTATTTGCAAAAGGAAATGACAAAGAATAATTAAAGAACAAGTAAGAAAATGGAAGAATATTAAAATCACAAAAAGAAGGGCAGCATTGAGAAAATACTTCTCATTCTTCTGTAAAACACGCCGAAGGGAACCATTGACCATAAATTCAGTTACTGTTGCAACAGATCCTCCAGGGCCATCGAGAACAATACCATAAAATGCCACAACATTTGGGTGGTGCAAGCTAGCAAGCTTACAAGCCTCATTCCAAAAGTCAGCTCTCTGAGTTTGTTCATGGAAACATATATAAAAGACAGATTCTACAGAAAAAGTACTATATGAGGCAAATTATCCACAAAGGTGCATACCGCACGTTCTTGCTCTGATGGCTTCCCAGAAAAAACCCTATCATTGATTCTTTTAATTGCAACATCTGTACCTCTCCACTTCCCATGATACACAGTTCCAAAGGCTCCTGCTCCAAGTTCTTGCAACTCTTCCAGATCACTATTTTTTATCACCTGGATTGAACAGAAACAGCAATCTCAACTTCACGAGACAACTTCCACACAGCAGAACAAACAGATGAAAAGGAAAACTGAACTCAAGCTTCTACCTGAAGGTGTCCAATCTCATCTGTATTTGGAAAACCATTCTTTACCTTCTCCGACGGTTTGGTCTTTGTGATCTGCGTTAGGATCATTTTCAGCACCAAATAAAATCAGACAGGCAAAAAACATAGAAAATTATGTCAATCACCTCTGTCTGGTCATCATCTATCTCTATGTTGTTCTCTATGGTGCCATTCTCATTGCCAGATCTGGGATCAGTCTCTTTTGTTTCATGAGAAATAATAACAGGTGATGGAACTTCAGATGACTTAAGTGCTGATGTTGATGGTCTTTCTTCAAAGGTCTGGATATCTTGGTTAATATTGACACCTTCTAAATCTTTAGCAGACAAAGAGATAATGATTATAAGAATGTGTTGTGCAGTAATCTAAGAAACTACCAAGTAGACATTTCATGCAACATAAGAAGAGACACCTTTTAATAGATGTGCAGGCTCTGTGGGCAAGTCCATATTTAAAGAGTGTGGAAGACAGCAAGAAACCTCTTCGGCAGGAACAGTTATCTCAGACCTTGTGCTATTCAAAGGATAATTCTTATTATTTAAGGGCTTCATGGCTTTGGCCTCTTTGCTTGAAACGTTGCTGGGTCTTGGAGGCAGCACAGAACTACTCCCCAGGGTTTTCTGAGGATCCTTATTGCTGATAAGTGGATCTGAGGAAACAGCTTGTTGCAATTGGTCCATGCTAATAGTGTGGTGGATAGTGCAAAACTGAGCGTTGTCATTTTGAAGGATAGTTGTGTCACCAAGTATATCCGCTGGATGGGTATTAGGAGCCTCATCTTTATGTGCACTGCTGGGATTCTTATTGAAGGCACTATTGTTGTAGGTGAGATCTACATACTTGGACATCCCTCTTGGTCCAACTCCTGTTTCAAGATGGTATGCGTATGGTCCGTGGTTCCCTATCATATTTGGAATATGGCTAGTGTTGGCAGGTTTAACACCATGCAGATAGGCAACATCCATTACTGCAGATGGTTGTTGATCAACCAGCACTCCAGCATTTCCTTCTGCAACAAATACAGGACTAATTAAGGGATTGGTAAGAGACGATTCATTCCCTCTATCTTGTGATCCAGTAGTATGAGTATTTACTTCGATCAATGGTCTCTCTACAGGCTTTAAATCCTTGGAAGTGCCAATATCAGGCATGACAACTGGTCTTGGCCAGTCATTAAAACCAGGTTGCCCAGGAGTATTCGTGTAGATTGCTCTCGTCATACCATCCATAGGTCTAATATAGCCATAAAAAATTGCAGGCACAGTTCCTTGGACCGATTGTCCATCTTCTCGAAATTGTGAATTTCCAACTAAATTGGCATCAGCGACAAATGGTTTGGCGATAAAATCCTGATTAACCGGATACTTAGGGTATCCAATATGTTGTGTAAATTGTATCTGCTGCTGTGAAGCATTCTCTCCATGAAATTGCGGAGGAAACAATGTTCCATAAGGGTTGTGTGGAAGGGCCAATGAAGCTGGTGTGTGTACAACATTAGAATGGTCAAGATTTTCCATGTTGGGACTCAAATTTGGAGGCACCTCTTGCTGCTTCTGCGAAGAATCTTCTTGACAAAATTTCTCTGGATTGGTTGTGGTTCCACAAGCTGCTTGTGAGGTGCTCGGTAAACCCACAGGAACTGGTGGGACCAAAACCTTAGCATGATCTGGATTGGCTGCATTAAGAACTGGCCTCCCAGCATCCCGTGGCATCTCAGGGATAGTCTCTGTGAATTCATAGGTCACAGATGGAGCAGCAGCTAGCAAATTCTTCGCTTGGGTTTCCACCCAACTGTCTACTGGAGTTCTAGCATCTACTATTTGTGGTGCTCGCATTCTTGTCAAATCCTCGGAGTGGTGACTTTGTAGTGCCATATTGACTTCAGGAGTAGTAGCATTTTTTAGCCCATTATCTTGATCATATATCAGAGTATCAGAATGGACATGGGGCAGAGCTCTCTGACACAAACTACACTCCCCCAATCTCATCGACAGCCTTTGAGATGCTGATGGCACTTGGTGCAACACATTCCGTTCTGCATGTGGTACGAGCAAGTGAGGAGGAGGCAATGGAGGAAGCTGGGACAAAGGCTGAAGTCTTGCATCACCAGGAAGCTTCACAGTCTTCCCACCATTAGGGATTTCTGTATGCGGATCCACTCTTGTCTGAACTGACATCCCGTTACTGACTTGGGAAGATGGGGTGCTAATGTGGGCTGGTGGCACATATCCATGTGGTGGCACAGCAACAACATTGATCGGTCGAGGCAATCCCATTACTAGATAAGATTGGGCATTTAACATTTGGGCCTGTTGGGGATCGACAAAGTGCTGCGGCACATACTGCATTACGGAAGTCAATTCAGCTTGAGTTGAATTCTCTATACTGCTTTGATTTGGCACGACAAGAGGCGATTCTGACTGCGTGGAATTCAAGAATTGGGTTTGGTCCGTAGAACTAGTGGGCGGCAGCAGCCCCTGTACATCTTGCGCAGCAAAAACCGACTCTGACGCATCTTGAGCAGATGTAGGTCGGGGGGACACATGGTCGGGTGACGTACCTTGGTTGACGATGACTTCGGCGGCGGCCATCATTCCATCTGAATTCTGCGTGGATGAGAAGCTCGTCACGCTGTCCTTTCTCCTGATGCTCGAGTCCAATCCGTTGACAGCCTCAAGATATCTCGCGCCGGTGTCCTGAAGGTCAAGATAAGGGTCAAGAGGATTGGCGGCGGCGCCAGTAACGTCAGAGGGCGAGAAGAGGAAGACTCGAAGCTTGGTCGAGGGGCTCTCGGCTGCGAGCTTGTCGCACTCCTCCATCATGTTCTCCAGGTCCTCAGCGGTGGAGACGGAGATGAGAGCGTCGAGGTCTTCCCCAGGGAGCTGGTAGCGGAGCACAATCGGGCCGGCGAAAGCCTCGCTCATCCTGCGGAGGATCTCGGGCAAGGTGGAATCGCGGCAGACGGTGATGATTCGGGTCTCCCCGCCGGCGTAGCGAAGGGCACCGTCGCTGAGGCGGGGGAGGATCCTGCCGCCATAGCTGCAGAGGAGCTTGACCTTCCGATCGCCAGCGGATGAGGAGGTGGTGGACGGGTGAACGGCAGCGGAAGTGGAATCGGTGGGGCGGAGGGGTAAGGAATCCTTGGATTCGGAGGCCATGAGGGGGCGGGGATGGGAAAGCTACACCTACGATTTGGGGGCGTGATGGGGATGGGATGAAACCCTACGAGGAGGGAGAAGGGAATCGAGGAGGAATCCGAAGATGGGGGATGCGGAAATAACCGTATCGATACGGTGATAACCATATCAGTAATTACAGATAAATCATCATAAATAAATCATCATATATATATATAGCTGTTTTATAATTGAAAACACAAAATAGTAAATAAATTATCACTATATATATATATATTAATTATTAAGTTAGAATTATATTTATATTATATTATTAGGATTTTATAAACTTGGGATGAGAATGATTTGTCGAAGACTGATATGAAGTAATTATCTTTCAACTATATTTTTTATCGAAAGCTACACCTACGATTTGGGGGCGTGATGGGGATGGGATGAAACCCTACGAGGAGGGAGAAGGGAATCGAGGAGGAATCCGAAGATGGGGGATGCGGAAATAACCGTATCGATACGGTGATAACCATATCAGTAATTACAGATAAATCATCATATATATATATATAGCTGTTTTATAATTGAAAACACAAAATAGTAAATAAATTATCACTATATATATATATATTAATTATTAAGTTAGAATTATATTTATATTATATTATTAGGATTTTATAAACTTGGGATGAGAATGATTTGTCGAAGACTGATATGAAGTAATTATCTTTCAACTATATTTTTTATCTTCTAATCTAATAATATATATATTTTTTGAATGTCTTCTATTCTCGAAAGGTTTGAAATCTCTTACAATCAAAATTACAGATGTTTCTCGTAATTGACAATGAGAGTCGGCTTAGAAAGGATTAAGATCCTATTTCTGACATGGGTGAAGATGATTTAGAGGGTTTCAATGATTTAATATTTAGAACGACTAAAATCGATATACCTAACATTGTTTACAAAACAGTCTCTTATTTTTATGATAGTTGTTCTCTTAAAAGTTTTGAAAGGACTAATGAGAGATATATCATATTCAGATCGATAAAGCTCGACTTTGATGGAGCATTTTAACACGGCACCCATTTTATATATCTTTTATTTAAATAAATTTGATTACTTTAGAGGTTATTTTGTATATATAAGTTGGCACACGGCAACATACTAAATAAATTTAATTTAATTTTCTCAAAAAAAATATTTAAAATAAAAAAATATATAATTATGATTTAAGATTTTAAATCATGATGGAAGATTTTATGAAAATACAAAAATGGAAGCATATCGATCAATAATATTATCTTTTTCGAATGAAAGATAAAATCATATATTTAATTTGATTCAATGGTATTTTTTTTATTTTTTTTTTCTTGTATTTAACCCAAGGGACAAGAACATTTTAATGCAAAATTAATCTGAATTGGATCAATAACATGAGTTCTTTATCTACTTTTGAGTATGAGTGGTACGAGACTATATTTATTTTTTGATAGTATAATTTCATTCTTTCTTTATCTTGATAATATTATTTTTGTGAAGGTAGTATAAGGTCTTAATCCTCTTGATAGTATTCTTCTTGAACTAAAGCCTACATGTGGTATGAGATTTGTGCTACAATCCAAAGCCTATATATTTGTTGGAGGTAAATTTAAGGTAAATTTAAGATATTGGGCTAACAAATTATATGTTATTTAATGAAAGTGTGAAACCTCCAATTAATTTTACATCAGAGACAATATTTAGATTGATTTATAAGGATAGATTTATTATTTATTAATTTTAATTTGAATATTTTGATGTGTGACTTGGATTCATTCAAGTTAATAAGCCAATTAACCCATCGAGTTATGACAAAAAGAGTTTTTACAATTTAATTTGATATACTTAGAATTATAATTGAGATCAATGATCATAAAAAATTAACTTTTTAGAGGTTAATTTTTGTTCAATATTTTGTTGACTAGAGAGTTTGTCATCTTTTGATAGAGGACAATCAATGCATCCACTAGTGTGCCTCAAGTCAAACTATCCAAATATAGTTAGTTGGCTTTGCATGATAAGTTTGATCTTAAAATAAATACAACAAATTGAATAGCTAATAAAAAAAAAAAAATGGGGAAGTGTTCAAATAAAAATAATAATTTGCTTTCAAAAATTAATACAGTTTGGTGTGGTTAGAAAAATCTTCACACAAGATTTTATTTTTAGTTTTTTTAATTATTTTTATTTCTTTTACAAAAGAGACTATGTATCATCCCAACAAATACATTTTCTTCATGCAATTTTTTTAAGAATGATAAAAATGGCTAGCATTAAAGAAAGTACAATTGATATGTCTATTTAATGGCACAATCTTAGCTTTAAAATCTCAACAAAAAAAAAAAGAAAACACAAAGATATGTGTACCACAGTACTGTATATAAATTGAAGAGTAAAAAGATTCTCTTTTGACTTCTTGTTACATAGATATCTCTTTTATTTGAGATTATTATTCTTAAAAAAAATTTCTTTTTTTAGTTTGGCAAACCAAGAGAAGGAAAAAAACAAGCTCACAAATTTGTTCATAAATATTAAGATGATTTCCAAATCTCTTCATTATCAAGTATAGGCAAATGAATAAAAAAATCATGTTTTTATGTTCTTTTTCTCTCTACTTGGAACACCAAAAAAAATAAAAAAAATAACTTTAGGAGAAGAGTGCAATGCGCTCCAATTCTCTCCAAATTTTTGCATCTAAATCTCTCTTTCTATGGCTAAAATTGGTGTTCCAATATTTTATTTATTTTTATTTTATTAATTTTAATTTTTAAATAGGAGTTTGCAAAGTGACATTTGACTGTTAGGTAAGAGAAAGCAGAAAAAGTAGTATTAGCCGTGAGTTGAGAGAAAAAGAACGGTGGAGATGTGAAGATCTGTGGGAGATCCTTACAAAAGTAGTACGAACGGTCGAGATTTCCAGAGCCGGGGGAGATCCTTACCAGCAGTAGCGAGCCGATCTTTCAGATTCCACCCTTATTCTTTACCATATTTGTTGGGAGGCATTTTCTGATTCCAAGAAATAATAAGGGCTTCATTGAAACAATCTCAGGGAAAAATATGCTTAGTCAAACAATGCCAAGGGCTTCATTGCAAAACTGCGTCGCTCCAACGGCTAGTTTTGTCTACCGTTGAGCCCCAAACGTTACAAAACTCCTCTTACAACCCTTGAATCGGCACGCTCTTCTTCCTTTCCTTCTCCCGAAGTCGAATTCCCAAGTAAGAAGAAGAAGAAGAAGAAGATGGCGTACGCTTACACTCCCACCTACTACTCCTCCTTCCACGACACCATCACCTCCCTGTGCAAGTCGATCCTGCCCTTGGGCCTCAAGAGCCGGCGGCCGCCGCTGCCGGACCAGAAGCTGGCCAAGTGCCACTCCGACAGCCTTAAGTGGCAGCAGGACTCCTTCCACCGAATCCTTCACCTCATGGGCCTTCACAAGGAAGGAATGGTGCCCGAGAGCGACGTGGCTGCCTTCTGCACCCATATGCTCGACACCCTCATCGCCGCCCCCAGGGATCCAGACCCGCCCGGCGTCATCCGCGACAAGCTTCTCTTCTTGCAGGTTTTCCCAAATCAGAACCCCTTCTCTTTCCTCCTCATCTTACATCTTTTTTCCTTGAGAGAGGGAAAAGGAAGAGCAAGAATCGAAGCACTTGTTCCTTTCAAGTGAATCTGAGGGCCTGCAAGTGATAAAAAAGGGATTTTTATTTCCCCCTTCTCTTGTAGGAATTGTTGTATGCTAAATGCATCTCTGCGGAGGTGTACCATTCATCCAAGAGGCCTCTGCTGCAGAGGCTCGCGATGCACGGCGCGGAGCTCGATTGCCGCGACGTGATCGTCCGGTGCCCGACGATGAGCTCCGAGGAGGAGTGGTCGTTCATAGAGCTCGGGGACAAAGAGCCCCCTCCGGCTGCAGAGAAGGCGAAGCACCGAACTCCCATCAAAGCCTTCATCGGCAATGCGGCCTCGTGGACGACGGGGAAGGGGAAGAAGGACTCCTCCAAAACGAACAAGGGGCCTTTAGGCTCCGTGGATGTGAACGCCATGGACCCATCAAGGCCTTCGATGGAGAACCCCTTTTGGGCCAGGAACCAACCGAGCGACAAGAGCTCGATCCTGATGCCGGAGGGCTCCCCGTTGATCCCCATCAAGTCCGACAAAGGGAAGAGGAAGGCATTCCAAGAGCTGTTCCGGAGAGAGAGGCGAGATGAGAACGAGAACAGCGAGCCCCTAATTGCTGAGCCGGAAGAGAAACCGATGAGGCCGACGAAGAAGCACTGGGGCCTTGACGTGCTGAAGAAATGGAAGAGAGGTGGCGGCAACGAGGACGAATCCACCACTCCCTACTTGCCCCCGGGGAACAGATCGGATGAGGTTCCGTCCATCGCCTGCACCCTTGTCGCGAGCCCCGTCGGCGAAGGCCCCGACACGAAGCGGCTCAAGAAGAAGATGCACTCTGACGAGGTCTGAGAGATTGCATTCCGTTCATGCTGTAGACGGATAGATAGATAGCATCTGAATCGTAAATGACTTTCACCGTCTTCTCTCCCTCTCGTTGAAGGTCTCAGCAGAGAAGATAAAGACGGAGCTCTGTCGAATTCAATCGGAGCTGTGCGCGAGGAATCCAAACCTTAATTTCTCGTAAACTCTCTTCCGAGGAACAATGTCTTCTTCTTCTATCTACAGCCATGATCACAAGGAGCGTTTACCTCTCTCCACTGTGACAGGGACGAACAGATCGAGGCAATATCAACCAAGCTTCCCATCGACAAGGCCGACTTGAACGACTTCTTTCCCAAGTGAGCTCTGAGAAAACGCTACTCTGCTGCGGCTTTGATTCTGATGCAATGAAACTCTTTACTCCATCGTTGCAGGTCATGGTGTGACAGGCACGGAGCCGTCGTGCTCGACGTGGTGAGGAAGGAGTTCAAAGGTCATGTGGGGGAGATGGAGGCCCTCCGTAGCGCTGCAAGAGACGAGCATGGCAGTGCAGAGAAATGGGTAGCCTTCCAAGAGAAGGATGACAGCTTCCATCTCAATCTCTTCTCTCACAAGTCATGAACCAGAAGACTTCACATCGATCTCTCTCTCTCTCAAAGCATGCATGTCATAGTTCTTAGAATGTGTGTGATTCTTCCCAGTTCGTATGTACTGCAGAGGATTCCTTAATATAGTCTTTTCCTTGTCATATTTGGCACGTTTAGCTATATAGTTTTGCAGGGCATCTCAATCATCTGATGGCAATAAATGCAGACCCCAAACATCTTCTGCCATTCTGCAGCATTGAACAATCGATCGATCAATAGAAGTTAAAAGACAATTGAATAGAATTGCTGCAATCAAAAGCTGAACACAGATTATTACATCCTACACAAAGAAGTAACTCATCATCTAAATATATCATGTCCCAGAAATGACAATTGAATAGAATTTTGCTGCTGACATCAAACATCTGTTGTGTTTATATCATGTATTTTGAAAAACTCATGGCTTATTACCTCAGTTTAAGTAGACAACATCATGAGGTCAGAAGAATTTTGATTTCCCAAAGCTTCTTCCTATTTTCTTTTGGGCACTTCTTCGGTATCCTCGTGACGCAGAGATCAGATTGATAAGCAACTACTTAAATATGATAAATTGCACAACATGGAGACAGCATTATGATGTCAAACTGTTGCAGAAAGCAAGAGAGTTCAGATGTTGCATGAGAAGAACGGAGACGGATGGAAATGGCTTCCTTTTGGTTCGAAGAAAAAGGAACAGATGTCACATGTGACAATGACCGAAATGGATTCGAGGAAAGAGGAATTGCAGAGATACGTTACATATCACATAAAATGGATTCGAGGAAAGAGGAATTGCAGAGATCCTAAGCCAAAAGAAGATCTAATTCTTCTTACAACAACACTAACATCAAAGAAAGATATTGATATCTATGGCTAAGTTTTATTAACGTAAATATTCAAATACTATGATTATATATCTTTTGTTGTTATTATGAATATCTTTCAGGTCAGCTGTTATTGTTGTATAAGTGTATTTTGTATGAAACTAAATGTTGTTGATGAATCTGAATTGATATGTTGTGTAAAAGTGTTAACAAAATCTCTCTTATTTGAAATTTCAAAATGTTAAATTTAGTTTACAATGATGTGAATTGGTAGTAAATGGTTCAAGTTTTGATTGTATAAATTGTTTAGCTTGTGGATTTGTAAGTGTTGTTAATGTTTTGTTAAGTTGGCTTGGGTTT
>LVTN01000844.1:83113-122099 GCA_001649415.1 Musa itinerans | reverse complement strand
ATATATATATATATATACCGAGCGGTATATAGTACCATACCGTACCGAGTAAATCTTGAAACTCCGGTACAGTACGATATTTCGATCCTTGCTTTATAGTATTGTGTCATGTTTTTGTTCAGTGACTTGCTTATGAAAGAACAAGGGGTTATTGTGGATATTTCTTGTCAAGTGAGTATCTTAGTTGGCCTTCTTTTTCCCTTTTCAGGTTCTTCACAACATTGCTGTTGTTGCATATTTTTGACATGATTGTTCTGATCCTAGAAATCTGTTTAGTGTACCTAATAAAGTTAAAGTTATGCTAATCAATATTTGCTTATTCTTTTTGCGGCCTGAATAACTGTGTAGAAGAACTTTTTAAAGTCATAGTAGCATTAAGTTCAGTTTTTTTGCTATTTCGCCTTGTGATCTTTGACTTATATGAATTAACAAATTTTTTTTCAGAGATTGTTATAAAAATATGGAAATCTTGCACTTTATATCTGTTGCAAGATTTTTTTTCTTTTTTGAGAAATAGCCAACTGGTATTGTTAACTATGCAACAGCTTTAACTTTGTGAACATGCCTACTCCAATTTTAGCGTCATCACACTTAGGTAAACGACCAAGGATTCAGTTTTGCCTCTTTCTTTTATTCATATAAGCCAAAGTAGTTTGCTTTACTTTTGGAGGACATTTTTTTGTATCATGATGCATTTTTAAACTTCCCAACTTGATGTTGTTTTGCTCAAAAACTTCTACCTTAATAGTTTTGTTGCAAATCATGCATGTGACAACATTAGGGACTTTCAGGTCCTTTAAATAGTTGTATATCTATCGAGGGTCTTGCAGTGGAAGGAGCTGCCTACGCACAAAGGAGAGGAAGGGGTGAGGGTTTTGCACAAAGAAGAGAGGTTGGCAGGGACGAAAAGAAAGAATAGGCGGAAAAGGTAGCGAACAAAAGAGGATATATATTAGACGGAGGAGAATCAAATGGTGGCAGTGGATTGAAAGTGATGGCAGTTTTGTGTGTGTGTTGGGGAGAAGGGGGGAGGGGGGTGGAGTGGTTGTTGGTGGGGTTCATGTGGTTGGTTCACGTGAGGTCATCACACATTTTCTTGTTCTTGGTAGTGAGAATTTGTTTTAAATGTGGCTTTTCCAACATGTACTTTTTGACTAATTGATTGTTTCTGTTGTAGGAACAAAGTGAAGAACTTGCTTGTTCTTCTCGAGGACAGATCGAATCTGGTAATAATAGTGAGAATAATATGTCAAGATCTAAAGTGAATAGTGCTTCGCTTCATCAACTTTCTGCAATAAATAGTGGCAGAATTGTTAATGCAGAAGAGTTTGACACTTCAGTAACACTGTTGAACGTTGTACGTAGTTCTGCATCTATTTCTTGACCAAAACTTCCTTTTTCCAGGGTCATTGAATTGAAATCAAATACCGTTCATATAGTGACACTTTGCTTGCTCCATTTTGGTGAACTACAGGCTGTTGTTCCGTACCATGTCCATGAATATGCACATGCATTATTTCTCCTAGAAACATTATATCAGAACATTGAGCCCATCGATGAGGTTTCCTCGCTTAAGTCATCTTATGTATCCATGTGATGTTCTTTTTTTTTCAACCAGTGGTTTGTACCATGCAGAGAATTGCTCTTCATGTGTGCCTCCTGCTACTGGATGTTGCATTAGCTTGCCGAGATGCTTCAAAAGCTGCAGTAAGTTTTTATGGATATATAATTTATATTTCTTTTCCCGGTTCAATGTTTGTTCTACGTGGATCATATGATAAAACTGGTGTTATGCACTTTTGGACTAGAACACAAAACTCCTTTTGTGACTTTTTGGTATAATAATATCTGTATTATGTATTGTTACCTTCTCTTACTATAAGCTGCTTAAAATATTGTTGCTGATAATTAAGCTGATTCTGAAAAACTGAAGGAAAAAGAATTCTTTTGCCTGTAGTAGAACTTGGTGCCTTGGTGTGGTGTTCATGGAGCCTATCCAGCATTTACAGGCTGGAGCTTTTGTTGTTTCATTACCTTTGATTCATCATTAGTTAGGTTTATTTTGTGAATCACGTTGTGTTTGAGGTTATCCTTCAGTATGCCGACTCATGTCTGATTGGAAACTGTGATTGCAAAAACTAATGGATGGGTGTCCTGAGGTTTGTGGCATTGCTTATCTTTTAGGAAATACCATATGTTTGGGAGTCCAGTGCATGTGAGATATGAAACCTTGTTGCAATCTTGGGTTTGGATTCATCTTTTCCTCTTTTCTCTTTCTTCTACTGTTTTTTGCTTTTACCTTCTTTCCCTGTTCTCACACATTTTCAGCACAACAGTCAGCCATCTCCTTCAGAAACCTAACTGAACACCTCATGCATCTAGGCAATGGTATATCACCAACTTTGAAAACCCAAATAGTTGTTTTCTGTTACTCTACATTCTGACGACAAGTTTCGGAATATCTACTTAAGTCTCTTGATGTCCAACTATTTTTTAAAATTTTATTACAACACCAGTTTTTTTTTTTTTTTGTTTCTACCCCATATGCATCCAAGCAAGTTGATTTACCATTTACTTAAAAAAGTTAGGCGTATTTGAGGTTGCTTAAACTTTCTTTATACCTAGATCATGCATGTGTATTGAATGTGACAATAGTTTTGACTAGCCAAAAACTCCAAATCTTATCGGTTAAAGAAATGCTGACTCACTAAGGCCCATAAGATGATTTACACAACAATGTATTTACAAAGAGTAAAGATGCCAAGAGCTTTCACAAATTGCCACTTCTTCAAGGTGGTCCTTTAGTGATTGTGGCTCTCGTCACGAATTACCCGAGGAAACGGGGAGCTCAAGTGGATCAACAACAACAACAAAGGCGTAATGTGTCGACACTTCGGGGTTGACTGAATACATCTTTTATCGTCATGGTGCTCCACAAAAAATCATATATATAGTGAGTGTTTAACTTCCCATTTATAGTTCCTAGTAAAGTATTTTTGTCTCCCTCTATTTTTCCTCGTAACACTCATAGTAATTGTTTCTCCTCTTTAAGCACAATATCAATATGTTTCCTTAGCATATGTTCATACCACCTTAGACCATTCTCTCTTAACCACACTTAATTGTTCACAAATAAAAAAATATATTTTTTCCTAGTAAAACTACACATCCACCTCAACATTCTCATTTCAGCGATATAGTTTTTTGTGTATGTCATTTTTTAATTGTCCAACTTTTGGAACTAACAAAATGCTTCTCTTAATATGAGAGATACTTGATGATAACATAAGGCTCCTGAGGTTCCTCTCAATTTTAATCACCCATTTTTTATTATGAATGTTATTTTCATCAATAATAATCAATCCAAGATACCTAAAGCTTTTAAGCAGTATATCTAACATTTGTGCTGTTTTTTTGTGGGATTTGCATGTGATGGACCTAGAAGTGTTTTGGGTTAAGCTCATGAGAATGCTTGAGTTTTGAAATATTTGGTTCTTGATAACGATCTTGAAATCCTGATGTTGAGTGAATCCCTAAATTCTTGTAGTACCACGAGGAACTCGTTTCTTTTTTCTGCTGAAACCTGTTGAAATATTTGGTACCTGATAACGATCTTGAAATCCTGATGTTGAGTGAATCCCTAAATTCTTGCAGTACCATGAGGAACTCGTTTCTTTTTTCTGCTGCAACCTGTTGAAATATTTGGTACCGGATAATAATCTTGAAATCCTGATGTTGAGTGAATCCCTAAATTCTTGCAGTACCATGAGGAACTCGTTTCTTTTTTCTGCTGCAACCTGTTGAAATATTTGGTACCGGATAATAATCTTGAAATCCTGATGTTGAGTGAATCCCTATATTCTTGTAGTACCACAAGGAATTTCTTTCTTTTTTTCTACTGAAACCTGTGTCCTCAGATAATTGGGATTGTTTATTCTATATTCTGTCCCCGTGTGCTTGGACAATGTGATTGTTGTTGTACTGCATAGTTGGTTTGATAGCTTCGTATTAGTAATCCCACAGCACTGCTCTATGTTGGATCAGGAAACTTCTCAAAATCTATTTGGAATTTCTGCTCCCCTGTCATAATAGGTGTTGGGACTTCTATGGCCTTGTTTTTGTTGTTTTAGTGTGTCATAATAGACTTCCACAACATGTGCTTCTTGGTTTGCTGCTCCACGGCTTCCATTGACACTATATCCGTCTTAAGTTAAAATGCCGAGAGATATTGCATGGACAGGTACCACCTATGTGGTATTTTAGTTGGTGCTAAGGATTTGATCTTGAAACTAATGGTAGTACTCATTTTCATGTTAAATGAATAAACAGATGTCGTTCTTGCTGACTTTTTAATGTGAAATGCATCACATGCTCTGGAAAGGTGACTGTTTCCTTGTTGTTCTAATTTGTGATGATGGGATTCATATGTGCAGAATTTTATCTAGTGTAGGCTTTATGTGTTCTACTTTGCTATGATCAACATCTTATTGCTTTGTTTCAGGATGTCATTCGACACTTGGAAATTTTTTTTGGTGTTGGTCATGCATTAGGGCAAGGAGATAGTGGACGCAACATTCAACCTCAGTCTAACATCCCTGCTTCAAATGCGTGCTGTACAGATTTTAGTGGCAGCTTAAATGCTCAAGAAAGTGCTTTGACAAGAACTTTATCAGATGAGACACTAGAATATGAGACTTCATATTCAACATTGGATACTGCCATACTGGTACTTATAACTTGGAGAGACCTACTGCTAATGCTAACTCAAAATTAGCAGCTGATCATGTAGCTTCTGCCATTGATTTAAAGCTAAATTTGCATCTTTACAAGGTCCAACTACTGCTGCTTACAAGGAACCTGAAGTCTGCAATGAGGGAAATTAAGCTTGCTATGAACATAACACGCTTTGGGGATTCATCTGTGTCACTTTTGTTGAAGTCTCAGTTAGAATATGCTCGTGGAAACCATCGAAAGGCTATAAAACTATTGATGACATACAGTAACAGGTGTGATCCAGGAATGCTTTGTTGACATACAACAACAATATAGGGTGCATATATCACCAGCTTGGGAAACATCAGACTTCAACGTTGTTTTTCTCTAAAGCATTAAAATGCAGCGAGTCTCTTCGGTGTGAGAAATCCCTGAAGTTTCTACTTTTTCTCAAGATAAATCACTATATATACTATACAACTGTGGTTTGCAATACTTGCTATGTGGAAGGCCATTGGTTGCAGCTCGGTGTTTTGATAAAACCTGGCCAATCTTTTACAACAGACCCATTCTATGGCTCGGATTTGCTGAATGCTGCTTGTCAGCTCTGGAGAAAGGTCTTCTAAGGAAAAATGGTTCATCATTTGAGGGTGAGGAGGTTAAAGTTCATATAGTTGATGACTGATGAGTAATGGTGACTGTACAGTCAACTTCATAGACTGAATAAAAGTGAAATGATACAGTCAACTTCTTCACTCTCTAGGAAGGAAGCAGATGATTCCAACAAGGCAACTTCTGCAAGTGCCAAGAACTTGAACCACAAGAATAATATTGGTTGGTGATTCAAAAGCATCTAATGCAACATCGGCCTCCATACCTGCTAGTAATGGTGACTTCAAAGAAACTAAGGCAGGTATGATCTTGAGCACTACGTTGGAGAGCTCCCTTTCTTCCTTCCTACGAGGAAATATGTAGAAAAGAAATCAACATGATAAAGCAGGCTGTGCTAGGGAACCTAGTTTTATGTGGAATTGTGTCTAGGAAATCCATTGAAAGCATTATCTTCTGCAAAAGAACTTCAGCAATTGAGATAATGTAGACATGTCAGATTCTTTCCTGCAGGTGAGTGTACAAATTACTCAGTTGATTACCTTATACTAGAAGTTTTTACTGTATCAGAATTTATGTGTTTGAACTATGGCCCAGGTTTAGGCAAAAAGAGAAGAGCTCCTTTCCCCATCATTCAAGTTGTTCTCTCGTTTAGAAGATCCTCTCAATTCTTGTGATCAGCCTTCTCTGATATGCTGAGGTTGTAATGGATGGACTTAAACCATATGGGCTTTTTGGTGCAATGGTGTGGCAAACAAATTTCTGTAAGTTCTTGGAAATATTTTTTTCCCTTTTAGTTCGGTTTTTATTGGAATTTCTTTCACTTTGATCTTACCGTCAAGTTGTTTCCCAAATAGATCCTTTTTTTGATGGGACATATATATATATATTGTATTGTATTGCAAGAGAATGGGATGAAAATTGACTGACTCATATATAGTTGAATTGAAGCACAAACCAAGGGTTTGGTTTAAGTTAATACAGAGTTAAAGGTGATTAAGTTAATCTGATGAATCGTTTAAACGTCCTAGACAAAGTGCATGTCAATTAGGTTTAGGACAATCCTGTGTCCACGGACCGGGCGCAGAGTGGTTCGCGATGGCCCGCACCCGGTTCGAGGTTGCACCGAACCATGTTGGACGGGACGTTGCACGAATCACAAAGCGTACTGCACGTAGAGATCGGGACTAGTGGTGAACATGGTTACTCTTAGGTTTCCTGAAGGGAAACGTGGTGCGATTAACGCTCTCGAATCGCCGCAAGGGCATCATCCGAATCGATTCGTCCCTTCGGCGGCGCACTCGACGTTCCTTCATCGCCGCCACATTACCGAGCAGCACCACCAGCTTCTCCGCCGCGCTCGCGAGCGCTCGTGCGGGATTCACTGCACTGCCGGCTTCTTAATCCGTCACGCCGACCGCAGCCTTCCTTCTCGTTCCATTCTCACCGAAGCTCCGCGACCAAGGATCAACCTTTCTGGGTATCTGCGTTCGCCCGAACCATTCTCCAACTCTCCGAGAATTTAACTCGTCTCTTCTTCTATTTTTCCTGGATTGATTTTGGTGGTTGGAGAGGAGAAGGAGTTCGGGGGCAATGGGAATGGGTCCCGATGAAGCCCCTTCTTGCTTCGTCAGCTTTTTATCTTGAAGCCTTTATGTCTTTTATATTCCTCGCCCTGGCTTAAAAATGATGCACCTTCTCTAGGTTCATGTATGGTAGAGATGTTTGTTCCTCTTCTCTAGGTTTATGCTTGGTGTAGATGTTTGCTCATTGGGTTATATTTGAATATTTTTCGCCCCCAGTGCTACTTTTAGTATTTTCAACCAGTGGTCGTGACCAAATCTTTCTTCTAATCTGCAAATGAAGATGCCCATTCACTTACCTAGATGGAGAAAACCTTCTTTCTGATACGAAAAGTTTGCTTGTTTGTAAAAGTTCCGTTATTTATAATTGTTATGAAGATTCATGGACGACTAATTGGAGTGGTTTTGGCTACTTTCTTCTGAAGCGGCGAATTTTTTGTTTGTGCTTTAGTTCTGGATTTACTTCAGAAAAAAAAAAAAAACTTAAGGGAAGTTTGTTGTAATGGTGAACACTGGCTTTTCAGATTTATGCTAAGATGCTATACATGTAGGACTTTAATCATGTGGATGCATCTTCCTCTTCTTTTTTGATGAAGTTTGACAAGCATTGATGTTCAGTAAATTCACCTTGTTTTTAGTTAATTCATTCTAAATAATGAGGAAGTCTGTCTGTACTGGGACAACGAAGAGTAGCGTGGCTTGAAAAGTGTCTTTCTTTCCCCGCTTGCTTCCTTGAGAGAGATTCCACTAAGGAGTGTAACCGCTCTTTATCAAAGAATTCTGCAGTCACTTTCTGCCACTTCGTGTAAGTAAAGCAAATCCGTCTGTACCTTGCTGCGGCACGAGAAGTTTTGGTGAAACGAATCAATCGACTCTCCCTGTATTAGTGGACTCTGAACAAAAACTTAACCAGTTCAGTAAACCCTTAAGAAATTAGAATAAGTTCACCTTGTGGTTGTATACATGGGGCATGGACCAATAGTCCCATGTAGGTTGTGACTTGAGGAAGTTTGTGGCTCCCCTTTTTCTTTGATGTGCCTTTTGCACAGGCAAGGCTATGTAGACCATGAGCCGAAGCTGATATTACCTCCAGGGAAAATAGACCATTGGTACACCCCTAACATAAGAAACTTATTATTTACAGGATGAAATGCATAAACTATAAAATTTTACAAAGTCATCTTTGAGTTTGCTCAAATTGTATGATATTTTTGTCTTGAGTGAAGATCTCGTGGAATCAGATATTGTTGTCAAGAGATCAACTAATCTATAACTGTTTTTTCTTTCTGAGAGTTAGAATGGATGAGCGAATAATAGAATAGATGTAACAGTCAAGCTTAGTCATCGTACAAGTGAGCATGGCCATCCTACAAGTACACCAACATTTATGGAAACTACTTTTCAACTAAAAACTAACAAGGAAAGCAACTTCAAGCAAGTTGAAGTATATGACCTTCCGGATCATATGGGAATAATAAGAAGCTTTTGGATCAGATCAAGAACTGCTTATGGGCATAATAAGAAGATTTTGTGAGTATTTGACATTGTTCTACATAGATCCAGGCTAGTCCCATGTGGATCTGGCTTGACTATTTGGATCTGGCTAGATCCATGTGGATATGACCTTCCAGATTTAGGTTAGATCATCCAGCTTACACTTTCATAGATCAAGGTCTGATTTGTGCTAGTCCAGGTTAGATCTTCATAGACCTAGATTGAATCTTCATGAAAACAACCTATCTCTGCTTGGTTCTAGGTTGGACGCTCACAAATTTAAGCTAGATCCATGTGGTTCCTATATGCTGTGATCCAGAGAGGTGGCTGATGGAGAGATGAACAACTTTTCTATATATGCCGCCTAGGATGAGGATTATGACTGGAGAAATTAATAAAATTTATGAGGGGAAGATGGAAGGTAGTTGATGATTTTGAGCTTATGAGAGCCTCATAGATTGATTTGGTGGGAGTTTGTCATGGTTACTATCATCCTATCAACTTGGATTTCATAGGTCAGAGTATGAAATTGACTTGTAGTCTCAATTTGTCGAGTCAAAGAAGCCTTACTGTTTGCAAGAGAACAATATTCCTCGATAACCGGTTTTTAAACTCTATCATCAAACCTTTATGGAGTTGTAAATATACAGATCTTGTACTTTATTGATAACTGAACTCCTTTGGTTTTTGCATATCTTATTAGCGTGTACTATGATGTGTACTGGCACTATATGTGCGAGGAGCAATGCCATTCTTATGTTTTAAACACATCATATTGTCCTTCAGCCACAGGCAGATCCTGAGCAAGTATGGTACTCTTTTGATATTAGGATAATAGGATATTCATGAGGTGGACATCATAGCTGGTATTTGCTTATGTTGATGATTGACTTGGTGTCATGTTTGCATACTTGCTTAATGATTGAAGATATCATCTGGTGATTTGTTTCTTGCTAATCTTTGCCCAATCCACCATTAGCTACTTCAGACTTTTTCGCAACTTCACCATGAGTTCCATCAATCCGGTGAACCTTCGAGTGTCCCTCTACCCTCCACCAGAACAATGTCAACTGCAATGACGATATCTGTTTCATGGTTGCACTTTCCTCCCTTATTGACCACTTAGTTTGTGTGGCCATTGTCATTGGGAAAGTGATTTTTATAAACTTGGTTCTAATTTTTAACTAGATGTAATAAGGCTATGATTGTGATTGTACTTTAGATTGCGTCAACATTCATGTGGAGTATATTTTTATAAATTTGGTTTAGTTTTCCAAACATTATATTATTTGTTATTTTTTCTCTTCTCAGTAAGAGGATGACAACCTTCTTGGAGCCCTCAAGCTTCTTTCAGGTACAACCCTCCTCTGTTCGTGCCTTCTCCATGCCCTTCCGGTCATACGTCGTATGTTGCTCCAATGCCAACCCCTCCACGGTAGTGCTCCTTGGTAGTTCTCGTGATCTAGAGTCACGTGAGCGTAAAGTTGTCCGCCTTGGTCTTCCAAGCAAGGGCCGTATGGCTGATGAAACGTTGAGCCTTCTTAAGGTGCCAACCTTCCCTCTTCTTGGATTAACTCCTATTCTATTTGATTCTTCTATTTTCCAATCATGCCTGACAGAGTTTTCTTTGTTGTTCTTAGAATTGCCAGTTGTCTGTAAGGCAACTTAATCCACGACAATATGTAGCTGATATCCCACAGGTGATTTTCTTTCATTGCTGATATCCTTTGTATTGTGACTTTGTTTACTCAATATAAGCACTGTGTTCATGAAAATGTGAAGATGGTAGCAATCTACAAATTTCCTGGTTGTATTTTGTGTTGGCTTAATACAATCACTATACTTTGTTTCAACAAGATCAATCCAAGTTTGTTTTGATTTATAAATAACATATATTTTTGTATATAAATTATACATCATTGTACCGGCATTACTTGTAATGCTACTCTATAATTGGTATAAGTGCAACATATACATGCCTGATTACATTACATGTTACACTACACTATAATTGATCCACTTGTTTTGTCATTTGATGGTCTTCATCTTGTAGCCTTGTCAATCTTGTTCCTGGAGGAGTTGAATTATAGGTTTATCTTTAAGATGCAAAACTTGGAAGTCTGTTATACTTATGAATTGGCTACTCTGTTTCCAATGTTGATTATATTTATGGGACTGGATTCCAAGTTTAAGTTGGAGATTAATTTAAGTACAGTAGCTAATGAGATACTATGTACCATGCAGGCAATCACCTACGGAAAAACATCTATGTTGCTATTTTCATTTTACCAGTTCTTTGATGTGGCTTTTAGGTTGAGGTATAAATAAAATAGATGAAACCATTTATCTACCACATTTTTAGAGTTGCTAGTGACACTTTACTTTTTTTTACCATCTTTGTCAGTTCTCTTTCTTTTTTTAAAAGGAAAATTCTTCAAGCTGACATAAATCTTACCATGCCTAGGTTAGCTTTTGTTGCATGGCTTGTGACAACTGTAAATGTTTCTTTTTTCTTTCTAACTTTTTCTTTCACCAGTTGTCACCCGAATTTAGCATCTTTTAAGGTAATGCTCATGTGTTATAGATTGTGACATCCACAAATGTTATTTTCAGCTCTCAAACTTGGAGGTGTGGTTTCAGCGACCCAAAGATATAGTTTGCAAAATACAGTCAGGTGATTTGGACCTTGGTATCGTTGGTTTTGACACAGTTTGCGAGTGTGGACAGGTAATTATGTCGTATCACTAATATCTAGACTATTGCTACTTAAATAATAGTGTATTCTGTAAACGCTAATGCTAGAAAGCCATGGTTATTGTTGATTTTTATCAAACATTGCAAAATGGAAACTGGAAACTAGAGAAATAACATTTAGCTGCAATTTACAAAGCACCTTATTAGGTGTTATTTGTAAGTTAGGCATGCCTTTTATAATATGTAGCTGTTTTCTAGGCTTGATATATAATGTCTATGGCTTCATAATATATCAGCTGGAATTGGCAAAATATTGCAAGTCAAATTCAAGGGCCTGTTACTGTTCTAGATTTATTATCCTAATCTTTATGTGATGCTGTGTGGTTAAAGAAATCAATACAAGTGTTTCAGTTTCCTTAGAGTCTGTCACAACTAACATGACCATTCTTGACCCTAGTTAGCCTATTTTGAAGCTAATTTCAAGCACATGACATACATGGACAGGGCAAATCTTCCATTTCTTTGAGTTTCTTTGCTTGGGCAAGAATGTATATTGACCATTTGGCCAGAGCCTCATTCAACCTGCTACCTATTTTTTAAGTTATTTGCACACAACTTTTAGTAATTATTTGTCTAGTTGTTGGTGATTAATTGTATAACTTTCCATAACAATGAAAGGATCACTTGAGATTGGATATCTGGTCAACTAATGCACTTTGCCAATACTTATTGAGAGTTGAGATTTGTCTAAATCATACCTTTATGACACATTCTTGCTGTTTGATCTGTGATTATTTCTGCTTCTACCCCAGTACCACTCTAGGGTTAGGGTTCTCCTCAGAAGTTATCTTTCATTTTTTCTTCTTTTAGTCTGATATTTAGGTCACGAAGGGCTCTGAGATGGAAACTGTCAACTTCTGGAATAATCTGCTGTTGACAATCTGAAATTAGTCTAGGTCCACTAAGGTTGTTGCGACATTTAAAAAAAAAGCAGAGAGGTTCTAGTAATGACATCCAAAGGGAGTTATATTAGAACTTATTCAATATTCACCAGTTGATGTACTAATGACCTAGAGTATCTTTTCCTTTTTTGTTAGTTCCTCGTAATTGGATAAAGTTTGCACCCAAATTATGTGTTTGATTCTTGTTATAGATCTTCTCCGTTTCTTATCACAAGTTTGGGATTTGCACACTTGATACATTTTTCATGTATAATGATACAACAATAGTGAACACATAGGGTTAGTTTGATGTAACACTTCCCAGACCCCACATTGACAATAGCCTTGTGAATTAAGTTCACACTTTGTCTTTAGACATGTAATCTAGGGTTTTCAAGATAGATGGCATACTAGTGAGCATCATGGCAAGGGACATGAACCCAAACTGGTATATACATGAATAAAATATTTATATGATTATCAAATAAGCTATTTTATCAATTCTAGCAGATATATGCAACAATGAATGTCAATGGACAGCGAAATAGAACAGTGAAATATTATTAGGAGTGTAGGACCAACCCTCTTAACATTTGAGTCCTACAACTCGAGGAGAAAAGACAACCCAAGGATCTAAACTAAGAAAAAGTGGTCACTTTATTGCTAAAAAATTAGTAAAACAACAAGGATATATGTAGAACACTTACAATCCTATATAGACTAATGCCAATTTGTACCTATATATTGAAAGTCAGTCATTTGGAGTGATAAGGTAGTGAAGCTGGATTCACATCCAGAAAATGTTGCAACTTTGTAATCTTATGTTAGAGTTGTAGGATCTCATAAGTCATCTAGAAAATCCAAAGATTGTTGTAGGATCTCATGCACTATTGAAAGTTTAGCTGTGTAGATGGCTTGGAACAGGGGTTGGTATCAATCTTGGCTACATGCTGATGTAAGATTTTGCTAGTGAGGATGTCTCCTTGCTGATCCATGGACAGAAGACATCAAATAAGTGTAAAAGGTAGTGTCACAAATGATTGTGCTTTTTTTTTTCTTTTGCCTTATATATAGCTCAAATAAATCATAAACAAATTGAAGTTAGGGAAAAGTGAATTAGTTCAGGAGATTGATCTGCTGTGGTTTTGTAATGGAACATATTGTGACAGATGATTTTGATCATCTCATTGATAAAGGTTCTAACAAAGCTTGTTTGTTTCTTGATTGAAAACCTACTTATCAATTTCTATTTGAATCTAAAATTGCTGATTTAGAAATTCATCTGACACTATCGGTTGTTCAGTATGCTCTATGTTGAATTGGTTTTCTGGTTATCACGTTTATCAAGACTTGTATACATGGGTATTTTTCTAAAAATATTTGGAATGTTTATATTGTAATTTTACAGGGAAATGATGATTTAATTGTAGTTCACGAGGCACTTGGTTTTGGAGCCTGTCGTTTATCAATTGCGGTTTGTATGCACTGGTTTGGTTGTTATTATTCAAAGGAAGATCTTTTGATTTCTAATCTGGATTTAAATTGAAAAAAGAATTGTAACTTCTACTCAGATTCCCCAGTATGGAATATTTGAAAATGTAAATTCCCTGGGTGAGTTAGCAAAAATGCCTCAATGGACAAAGGACCGACCTCTGCGGATAGAAACTGGATTCTCATACGTATGCTGTCTTCCAAGGTTTTTCTCTTTTGCTTCATTGGTATCCGGTGCTTAATTGTTGAGCTGTTAAACTCTCTCTGCACAGCTGGGGAACAAATTCTTTAAGGAGAAGGGTTTTGAGCATGTCAGATTTCAACGCTCCGAGGGAGCACTTGAGGCTTACCCTGCTGTAAGAATCCTTTTCGAACCTGTTTTCCTAGTGTGAACAAATTTGTATCTTTTTGTTGATAGGTAATATTGGCTCACAATATATATAATTATATATTCAAATATGTAATTGTGCTCACACATTTGAAACAATATATGTATATGTTCAGACAAGTGTGTTGTCGGGTTCTATGGAAGTTATAGCCTTGCCTGCGACGGTAAGGTTGCTTGTTTGCAACCTGAGTAGGTTGCATGCATTTATCCTAATTCAATCCTGCAATAGGAGGAGCTTTATGCACTAGGCTGTCCTTTATGTGCTGTAGGTTATTATGATAACTTTTTTTTAAAATTTTTTGGTTTGGTCCTGGCCTCTTCTTTTTTAAATGTTGTTTGTGCATTTTAGCTTGAGACAAATTTGGGGCTGACATTAGGGTCCCATGCCTCGTGTAACATTTGTCTACTTTTTAGTCCCCGAACTTTTGACACTCTGTCACGAACTTAGCTGTAATTGCCTAAGTCGTGAGGCACTCTTTTGGCCAAGATGCGAACTTAGCTTGAGTTGTCTAAGTTGTGAAGCGTCCTTGCGCCAACTTCTCGGATTTAGTTGGGATTGTCTAAGTCACGACGCGCCCTTGCAATATACTTCCACAAAGGTCAGCCAATTTGCAACCTCACTCAGGTCCCGAAGGACCTGTAAAAGAGAAAGTTGATTAGTTTGAAAACGAGTAAGGGACAAATCCCGACGTCTTGTGGAAAGAGAAGCTTTACAAGCAATTCAACGAGCACCTTGTATGCATAAAAGAAAAGAGGGGAAGGAGGAAAACAAGGACTTTAGATGGTAGAACGAACAATTGTAAGTCCACAAACAACTGCTCACCGGGTGCCGGGCATGAAGGTAAGTTCCCGTCAAGAAAACGTGCGAACTTATGAAGATTGTTCAATGCCCGATAATATACCGAAGCCCCATCCAGCCCTGTGCCACCTGGGGGGTTCCAGGGTGCTGAGATGGCTGACGTTTCGCGTGCAGCTGCGGCTTGCAGAAAACAAGTCGTGGCATGTGAAAACGAAGTTGTTTGGGGCAGTTCGGCATGGCGAGCGGTCACATTGCAGCGCTGCAACCTGTTCGAACATGCATTTTTACATGCAAAAACATACAAAACTAAGGCAAAACATGCTGCCATGTCTCGGTACAAGCATGCAAAAGCGACGAACAATTCGTTGAACGAAGTTGTTACGGGTGCACGACGACTGTTCGTGACAACTCGTGTACCGGTTTTCTGTTAGCTCACTAATAACCTCATCTGACATTGTACATTGTACTACTCTCATAGCTAGGGTCCAATTTGATAAATCATTCTATGAATTATGGGTATTGTTAGGGGAAATCAATAAAAATCAAGTTCAATTTTTATATATGTATATGCACCTTTATGTGTGTGCTTATATAGTCAAAGCTTTTTAAATTTATGTTAAAATTCTTGTTCATTTCTTTGAGCCTTGCTAGGCTTTTGTGATTGCACAAACTAGATTAGAACTTTTGTAATCCACTATACCGAGGTTCTAAATACCAGTCAAAGTTTGGTTTTTGTAATCTTTTGGACTGGTACAATATTAGTATACCAGATGGTATACCAAATGCCAGCCTATACCACTTGGTATCGTTGAATAAAATGATAAATAACAAAGTGAACAGTATCATACCGGTATCAGCCATATGATCTGATACTGATGCTTGGTTAGGCTGGTAATATTGGTTGGTACATAGAAGACTTCTGTAAAAATTTTAGTTGCCAATTGTCTTATCAGTTAATTTCATGCCTCAGTTATAATGTTAGCCAAATGAATTTTCCTCGACTTATGCCATATTTAAAATTACTTCCAATAAGTTATTAATAATTGCCAGTGACAGACAGTTCTGTTTTTGCATATATGGTTATACATGGAATTATGGGACTGCTTTCATGGTTATACATGTTCTGTTTCAGATGCTAGTTGGTTTTGCAAGCTAAGTGGTGTATAAGTATTGTTGTGCTACCTGCTGTACAACTTTAAGTAGGTGGCTGCCTTTTCTGTTTTGGGAAATGAAAATAAGATTGTACGCTATAGAATAAAGAAAATTGATAGGTTTAGCCAATGAGGATTTCTTTCCTTCAGGTGTTATTCTCCAAATAACAAAATATGTTCCAGAGCATTGTGTGACTGCCTTCTCTGTGAATCTTTATATCCTATTCTGATATCTAGATTTGGCACTTGGGGAATCTACTTTCTTTTCTTCATTAGATAATTTGATCGGTTGTTATTGATTGACTCAAGGATTTCAATTTCAGTCTGATGCCAGTTTTGATAATGTACTGGAGCTGTATGGTATCAGTATACTGATCCATATTGCCTTGTATCAGTTGAATAAATATTATCATGATTGGTACCAGACCATTTGGTATGACACCATCACACCAATCTTTGCTCAAACTGGTAAATGTCACCAACCGGTATTTGAAACAATGGATTGACTCATATAAGTGAGTGGATTCTTTTCTTCCTTATGATCTTATATGACAACCACAACAACAATAATCCCTTGTGTCCTGACTACTTCCTTGTGATCTTATGATATAATCAAATTGATCAAAAAGCCTGAAACGTGGAAATGACTCCAACTTGGTTTTTGAAACTGATTTCTGAAAGTACTTTCTAAAAGTTAAAAGTTACTATATTTTTTGGTACAGTCATAATTTGCATTGTGTATCTTCTTTGTCCTATTTTAACTCTCCTGCATTTGGTTTTGCATGAGATTGCTGTAAATGTGGCACCCTTCTGTTAGTCACATTATTTATTTGCTTGGTTATCCATTTAAGTAAACAATCTGACTGGTTTGCTCTTCAAACGCTTATCATAAAAGTTTCTTGGATACTATATTCTGTTACATTTTACTTCAAAAATCGTGTTGTCTGTGTAGTACTTAGTTGTGAATGTGTTGGCTAACTATTTTATGTTGGTTTTCCAACTATTATCTTCTGGGTATTAGATTTTTCAGTGGGAGAATACCATTATTCCTTTCAGTGTTGTGTAACTATTTTTGTTGCTTATTTATTTTAAACTTCTTTCCCTTTCCATTCTCTTTGACAAGTTGTTGAAATTGGAATTGCCATCAATACATGGACTGAATTTATACTTGCAACATCTTTGAGTTCTGTCTTGAGTGCCATTTGCTTGCTGCTCAGGCTAATATAAACATCAAATATTTGGATTCCACAAATTTTCCATGAGAACTTATCTTTGCCTTGGGTAAGTTCATAGTCATACTTGTAACAGTAAACTGTGAGAATTTTCTGGTGTTTTATATTGTTTCAGATGGGCACAACTGATGCTATTCTGGATCTTGTGAGCAGTGGAACAACATTACGAGAAAACAACTTGAAAGAAATCGAAGGTGGTGTTGTTTTAGAAAGCCAAGTACGTGTTAACCTTTTAATATCACTCAGTGCTATTACCTATGGAATGAGAAAAGATTAGTTTATTTTCTTTTAATCCGCTTCTGTTATGTTGGCTGTTCTGCAGGCTGTGCTTGTTGCAAGCAGGAGATCCTTAAATATGCGCAAGGGTGCATTGGAAATTACTCATGAGATACTTGAAAGGCTCGAGGCACATTTAAGGGCAATTGGGGTAGTAACGGTACGGCGAACAGGTTTTTGGTTGTCGTGATCATCTTCTTGTTTTCTTTTGTTTATTTGTGTTTCCATGATATAATGCAAGGTCGTCGCAAATATGAGGGGTAATAGTGCAGAAGAAGTGGCTGAGAGAGTTCTAAGTCAACCATCATTATCTGGCTTGCAGGTAAATGGTACACTAAACCAAGTCCAGTTATTAATATAATTCCTGATGCCCATATCCTAGGGACCTCTACTGCTGCCTTACCATTGCCTTGTCACACATTTGTGCATCATTACTGCTGCTGAAAGAGAGAGGGATTCCTGTGTTTTCTTGGGTTTGAAATCCTCTAGATCATCTCCAAATAGAAGGAAAACTACAGTTTTCACAAATGCCCCATCCAGTAATGAGGAGAAAAAAGAGATGAAAAGAGTGCAACATGGTTTGCTGTAACAGTTTCAGATTGGTTACAGATGATATGACTTAGTACAATATTCTCTAGCCAATTTAACTTTTTGATGCTTAGGGGGATGAATAGGGCAAAATTGAGTCAGCCAATTTAGTATTTTCCCTATGAATTGTTATCTATAGCTTAACCTATCCTACTAAGTTGATTTCAGTAGGCTCTCCAAATTATGACTATAGGTCTCCATTGTATCCTTGTTGAGCTTTGGCTGTAAACAAAGTTTTAAACAAAACCAGTATGGTGTTGTGAGTTGAGCAGTCTAGCAACCTTATCTCGTGCTATATCTCTTGGGATCACCAGAAACAAAGCAGGATACTTGATTTGATACTGATACTAGTTGGTTGGATAGGTATGGTATTGGTTTTTAGTATACCATGTGCCAGTATAGATTATGTGTGGGCATTGATGGGACCAGCTGGTATCATATTTGGACCTGTCCTTTCCCTTTTTGATGCATGTTTGATCCCAACTTTTTAATATATTTTCATGACCTTTATGAACTGTGTCATGTAAAAATAGAAGTAAAACATCATACTGGACTGGTCTTTTGAAGGTTTTCACCTTCAATGCATATTTGAACCCCGTTGTTCTAAATTTTTTTATCTATCATTTATTGTATCATGAAAACAAGGAAACTAAAACTTCCAAAAACATAAAATTAATTTCCATACAAGTTTAATTATTCATGTGAGGTTGAGATATTTTTGAGATTCATAAGTTTATAAACTTGAGTATATGATACATTTTTTGTAGTCTCCTAATACCAAAATGAATGATATTGCTTCCCTAGTTAAATGATATTAGTAGACTTTGTGGTACATGTTGGCATTATCATAGTAACTTGATCACTGGATAACGGCCCTATATATTACAGACTTGATATGCTTCTCCATCTGATAAAGATGGGAGAGGGGCAATGGTTCCATCTGCAATTGAGCACCAACACTGCTATCACTTTGCTTCTCTAGTGGGCAATAGGAGGCCTCCGCAATCTTAGCTAGGCTCCCTCTCACTTCCTCAAAGTCGGTATCTGTCTTCTCCTTACCTTTTCCCTTCCTCTCATAAATTTTCAGACTTGAAGCTATGATCTTTCATCCTAGGTACACCAGTAAATCTCTGCTCCATGTGCCACCTCTCTTAGGTTGTGGCAATGCGGGCACTAGCCATCATGATTGATTCTATTGACATCACTATCGTCGGCTTTACAAAAAGTGATATTTCTTAATATGCTTGCAATTTGTGGTTTTCTTTTCTTTTTGGCAATTTATTGGAAGTATTGTCATTGATTGATTTTGTTGCTCTTAAGTTGCTTCTGTTGATTTTAAACTTATATTGATTCATTGAAACAGGGGCCTACTGTAAGTCCGGTGTTTCGCAGTCGTGATGGCAAGGTCGTATTAGACTTTTTTGCGATTGTCATATGTGTTCCCCAAAAGGAACTTTACAAGTCTGTTCAGCAACTGAGATCAGTGAGATGCCTTCCAAAACATGGATTCTATTTATACATCTATTTGTGCTATCTTGTCTACTTGGATTATCACAGAACCTATTCAAGAAACTCTTTCATTTAATCTATTCAACAACCATAAAGCGATATCTAGCTTTTTGTTGATTACTGCACGCTTCCAAGATTATTCATCTCAACCTCTTCGTCTACTGCAGATCGGTGGCAGCGGGGTCTTGGTTTCTGACCTGACTTATATTTTCGAGGAAGAGACCCCAAGATGGCGCAGGCTTCTTTCAGAGCTTGGATTATAATCCTGGTCACCAAGCACTTTGCGGTGTTATCTATTTCTTAGCAACAAACTAGGATTTGAGCATCAAATGGAGTCCATTTATTTAGTTCATGTATAATACTCGGACACCAAAGTTAAACCTTTCTGATTCTGTTGATGAACTTTTCATGGACAACTGGAGAACACGGGTGGTGCATAAGCATTGTGGAATGTGTCGACAACTCGGGTGGTGCATAAGCATTGTGGAATGTGTCGACATATCATGCAGCTTTTCTTAGAGCTTACGATGGAAATTTCACTGTAATAAATTAGTAGCATTCAATTTATTTTTATCGTTTGACCTTTCTTGTTTGCATGTTTGATGGATGCTGGTTAATGTTGGTAGATTGAATGGTCACTGTGCTTGACATTGCTCATTTCAATAAAACATACAAAGCAATTTTTTGGCTCAAAAACAACAGTAGAACCAATGGAATAACATAAGCATTTTACAAGAACTATAATATCCTCGTCCCTTACAAAGCAAATCTTTTATTCTAGGACTCATAAATTCTAGAACAAAATTGTTTATTCGATATCCACATTTCTCCCCTCTCCATTATGCTGAAGAAATTTGGAATACCACTCGCCCGAACTCCGATAATATCTCGTCCTGTTTTTTGTAGTAAAATCGACTCCAACCAGTCCATAACGAGATGTATAACCCATTGTCAGCTCATAGCAATCGATGAATGACCACGCAAAGTATCCCTTTACGTTCGATCCATTCCTGAAACGTTATATTTCCATAAGCCTATCATTAAAAGAGTTAATATGTAATCTTACAGAGAGTTATTAAGACTCACAAACTATATTTATGTCATTCACATAATACACACTAATAATTCACATACAATTAGTGTCATAAAAAAGGCTTGTGATTTAATGGCTAAGGTGTAGTTCTACTTGCACAAGATTCAAGTACCTTATGGATGGAAGCAAGCTTTCTATGTACTGTTGAATGAAGTTTGTTCTCCGGTCGTCGTCCTGTTCTTGTTGTCCGTTTGCAGGGTCGACGTTGAACTCCGGATACCCTAAGGAAAACCACAGCACGGTTCATGTAATCTGCAGCAAGATCTGAAACAAGTGTAAGCTTCGACAAAGGTACCATTCTCGTGGATCAGGACCGGTGGATTTCCGTATGTTACTTTCATGTACTCGAGTAGCTTTTGCAGAGCCCATGGAGTTGCAGGGAACGTAGGTGCGTCGTCCGACACAAAATCCTGACGCGAGTTTTGGTTCCCGTTGGAGGAAGTTCTTGCCGTTTGCTTAAGAATCGGCAGAGTTTGGGGCACCTTCGTGAGTATGATGTTTGGCACTGCATCGGTAGCAGATGAAATGAGTTGCAAGAACATCTACAGTGATGCTTGAGTTGAATCGGATGTAACCAAATCATTCTCTCTTACTTGCAAATTTCACCGACATGTCGGTGTAGTATTCTCTGCCGCTCTCGTCGGGATCATAGGTAGCTGCTTCCAGAAAGACTGCAGCATAGTGATTCAGTCCGATGAAGTCGAACGATCCTCTCAGCATCTTTGATTCTTCTGGTTCGAAGGACGGTAGACGAGACCCGACGAACTCTCTCATGACAGAAGGGTAGGTTCCGTACACAAGAGGATCCACGAACCAGCCGACTTGGAAATCCATGGCTCTCTTCGCGGCTGCTATGTCCTCTGCCAAGTCCGTGAAGGGCTCGTACCAGATGGCAAGCAGCGTAATCCCGATGTAACCTCCTTGTTTCACCTGTTCCACGAGATCCATGTGAAGCTGACGGGGGTGGAGCGAGAGGAGGAAGAAAGATCGAACCTGGTACTTCTCTTTGTACAGAGCGGCTGCCGATGCATGCGAGAGCAGAAGGTTGTGTGCGGCAATGTATGGCTCACTGGAGGAGTTGCCCTTGGTGCAGTTGAGGCCGAAGGGATAAGAGCAGCGGCCAGGCGCGAAGATGCCGAAATCGTGGCCGAGGATGGGATCTATGTTGGGTTCATTGATGGTGATCCAGTGCTTGACTCGATCCCCAAACTCGCTGAAGCACACGTTGGCGTAAGCGGTGAAGTCCTCTCTGCATCGAGACGGAAGCCATCAAAAGCCATCGTATGCTGCCGTGAAGAACAATCCGAGAGACAGAGAGAGAGCGAGTGAAGGTGGAGAAGGTTACACGATCTTTGGGCTCAGCTGCCCGGCGTACTCGTCTTCCAGTGCTTGCGGAAGGTCGAAGTGGTAAAGAGTGACATGAGGCTCGATTCCTGCACCAATTCTTCAGCATTCATTCCACCCCCCCACAACGCTAAGAAGAAGCTTCACTACAAATCAAGCATACCATATCTTTTGAGCTCATCGATCAGGTTGTTGTAGTACCGCAAGCCTTGTGGATTCACAGGCCCTCGACCATCTGCAACAAGCATATATTAGATGGAAATCACCGCTACAAACGTCTGTCATACATCATCTGTGGCAGTGTTGTTTTGTTTACTGGGGATAACTCTGGACCAGGAGATGGAGAATCTGTAAGCATCGAAGCCCATCTCATGCATCAGCTTCACATCTTCCTGCCAGCAGATGAGACCAAAACAACATCATCATCCTCTTCTTTCCTCTCGTCTACCGAGAGCAGAGTGTCGTGCAACAGTGATGACAAGCCTCACCTTGTACTTGTGATACTGATCAGCTGCTACGTCTCCGGTGCTCTGGTCGAAAGTTCTCCCTGTCATCGAGAACCCACATTAATTACTTCTTCCAACAGTAGATTACGTTATGTGCTTGTTGTGTGTAGCGGCGATGGTGGAGGGAGCAACTACTAAACCTGCATGCGTAAATGTGTCCCAAATGCTGGGCGTTCTTCCCCCCTCTGCAGCTGCACCTTCTACCTGCATCAAAGCTACAATAGTTATTTACGATCGATTGCAGAACCATCAAAGCTTCCTCTCCCGATTCGTGTGATTGGATCTATTACCTAAGATTTTCGAAATTAATCTATAAACTTTTATGATCTGCTTCGAAGAGTATGACTGTTGGATGAGTTCTTTCACTTACAACAGCAGAAGCATCCACTGGTTTCGCTTTATGTGGATTCTTGCGAGTGAATTATATGCTCTGTCCGTAACTTAGAACAGAATTATCATTCATATTCTTACTAATCTTTTTCCAGCAGTAAGAGAAATCGTATGTAAAATGCATGCATATTTCTTTTGCTCAAAGGGGAAAGAAAGAAATATAAAGAAAAAGAGTTACCACCTGGTAAGCGGAGGTGCCTGCGCCAAAAACGAAGCCGGCGGGGAAATCGTCTCTGCTGAGTGACTTCACACGAACAGCCACCGCCAAAGCCGAGAGCAACAGCAGCCGCCGCTGAAACAGAGCCCGCCAGCTCCCCATCTCCGCCACGCCACCTTCCGGCGCTGTATTATGTGGGCGAAGGCAGGCCTTCTTCTGCTCACTTATAGACGCACAAAGGCCCTAGCGAGCTGTGGCTGATGGATGACGACGACGCACGGTGGTGTCAATACTTGTGTGGTGGTCGAAGGGGCGACATTCGTGTGGCTGTTGAAGATAGAAACGAGGAATGGACACAAAGTTCCTTGTCAGCGAGCGAGAGGTGTCGTGAACCCGACAGCAGAGAGGTTAACGACGACCGTCGATGCGAGCTCGGCAGGCGTATTCGTCGAGATGGCAGGTGGGGGTCTCTCTTCCGTTTCGTGATGCTCGTCTCGGTGCGCGTTCACGTTATGGAGATATCGGCATATGCCTCGCGGAATTATCTTTTATAATTATATAATTAATTTTATTTTTTAATATTTAATATTTTATATTTTAAAAATTATATTAAATATTTTTATATTTATAAAAATTAAATATTAAGATTCTGGATTAAAAAGATAATTTTATCGAATTAACTAGATTAAATGTTTCACTTTGATAAATATATGAATCTCAATGTATTTTTTTAAAATATAAAAACTAAAATATTAAATATTAATATATAATTAATTCTACGACACCTAATAAATGATCTTTTGATCGAATTCATTACATGCAGATATTTTCTCCAACCCTGGATTACAAATTAGCTTAAATATTTAATCAATATTTAAATGATTGTGAGAGTTTGATTAGGTATTGCTACAGTGTAATACCTCAACTTATTGCAAAAGACAAAACACATTTAAAATCGAATGGTGTGGCCACAAAAGTCAGACGGATCGACTGCCTCATCGCTAAAATTTCAACTGTTCTAAGGTTCTTAAATGGGTGTGTACACTTAAATAACCATTACGTAGACGAGTGGCAATGACTCGGTGACAACCTTCCGGAATGGCCAATGCAATCTAGCAGCGGCCACAACACGTTGCTTGACGAAGTGGAGTCGCCATGGCACGCTGCAGTCTCGTCTTTGGCCCGAAGAGAGTTAAATGAGGTGGGCGAGAGAGACGTAAATAAAAAGTGGTTTGTCTGTGAACGAAGAAGAGATGGGTGTGAGAGAGACGTAAAGAAAAAGTGGTCTGTCTGCGAACCAGCAAGTCGTCTCTGTAGATTGGGACGGATGAGAAAAGTTGCTTTGCCGGTGAACTCATCAAACACGTAACGATCGGCGCTTTCAAAGTTAGGCTGCTCGCTGATGGTTTGCGTTTGTCTTCATTCACTTGCTTCTTAACACGGACAGAATGCGAATTGGTGACGGAGATATCGGCGTAACGTCTAAATCAGTGTAATTTGGTTCAAATATGTATGTATGTATATATGTATGTATGTGTAAAAGACTCTAAATAAAGTTGAGGAGGACTTTGTTGTCGGATCGGGTCGGGTTTCTGATGTGATTTTTTCTCGATACTCTATTTAGTCGGAAAATGAAATATAAGAATTTCTAGTGAAACATGATGTGATTTGGTCTCATAAGTAATTTGATAGGAAAGAATATTTCATGATGTAGACTAAATATTTGTTTGAAATTTCATATTGGATCGGGCCTATGTAACTCAGCTATTGATCTGAGTCCTCAACCACTTGGGTTTTAACTTAATTGTTATCATCAATTTGCTATAAAAATTGGGAGTGAATCGATTTATTTTGGATACTAGGATTAATTTGACCTACTTAAAGTAAATCAAAATATTTTTAATAAAATTTATGGTCATTTCAGATTTTTAAAAATTAAGTATTTCAGTTGACGTGTATGGATTAGTATATAGACATGTATCATTTAAATTTTAAAAAAATAGTGCAATTGATATTAAGAATATTTTCTAAGGACCTAATTTTTATTAGGTATTTGAGACCTAGGTAGAAGGTCAAATGTCAAAAAAACATTGCATGAGTGCATGATATTTTGCTAGAAATAAAAAAAAAAGTTAATGTGTCATTATCCATTTTAGTTTATATTGTTTTGTGGATTGAAAAAAATATTTTTTTCTTTCTAATCATCTTATTGTAGGGAGGATCCAAAGTGTTTTTGATGATATAGATAGGCAAACATTAAGTTTAGTAAAAATTATTTGCTAAATAGCTTTGATTTTGAGACTCTTTGTAAATTTGAATGATCTATTTTATTAGGATAAAGATGATGATAATGGTGATGTCTAGAAAATGAACAAGAGTGTGAAAGTGACAAAAAAAACCTTAATATTTATAATGAATTAAATATTGTCGGCTAGCAAATTGTTTTTAAGTGAGGACATATATGATAACATTGAATAAGTGCTTATTGAATACGATTTGTAACTAACACATCAGTTCATACAATGAATTTTTTATTAGTCAGGTATGATATTTAAATGACATAAAGTTATTTTCTTATATTTATTTTGATATATATTATTTTTATAAGTTAAATAATATTTTTTTATAAATATTTCAAGATAGGATTGAATTTCAAAGTCCTATCAACTATAAGTTACAAGATACAAGCAAAATGTAAAATTTTGGATTGTCAATAGATGATAACAGCTCTTGATGGTTTCTGAATTATCAAGATTAATAAAAATCATGATAATAATTTGTTGAATTGGGATCACAAGGAATATATAATTTTTTCATCACTAATCAAATTAAAGATAAGTTACGATGAATGTTGATTATACTTCAAAATGATCGTAGGTGATATTCAAAAAAAGATTTGAAGAATTATTTTATATAAAAAGATTTATCTTGTACGAAAGATTATTCCTAATGTGGTTAACATTATCTTTTTAAACAAAAGGAATAGGAATTTTTCGAAAATTCGTATTATTATTATTATTATTATTATTATTATTATTATTATTATTATTATTATATGGTTTTCATTATTATTTGAGCTCCGGCCCATCATGGCCCAACCCCTCTCTCAAGTCCAAAACCCTAAACCCCATCTCCTTCCGCGAACACCACCAACGACGACGCCAGCTTTCCCCTAAGCCCCATCTCCAACGCCGACGCCCGCTTTACCCCATGTGGAGGAGATCCCCAATCCACCTCCGCCGATCCTTCGTCGCTCGCTCTTTCTCACAGTCCACCTCGATCCCTAAGAATCTGCAGCGCGTCCGCGACCACGGCTTCGACAACGTCATGGAGGTGGAGAAGAAAGTACGCCGCGCCATCCACCTCCAGTCCTACCTCCTCTCCCAGCCCTCCGGTTCCCTCCCCGTCTCCCAACTCAACGCTCTCGCCCGCCGCTACCACGCCTTCGCCCCCCACGAAACGGGTAATTTCCTCCTCAAGCACCCCCACGTCTTCCACGTGTTCGACCACCCCGTCCAGCGCCTTCTCTGGGTCCGCCTCACCCCCCACGCCGCCCTCTGCCTCCGCCAGGAGTCCGACGCCGTCCGCTCCATGCTCCCTGACGCCGTCCGCCGCCTCCGCAAGCTCCTCCTCCTCGCTGCCCCCTCCCGCCGCATCCGCCTCGAACACATCCGCCTCGTCCGCCACGACCTTGGCCTCCCAGATGACTTTTTGCAGTCCGTCGTCCTCGCCAATCCCTCCTTCTTTCGCCTCGTCGTCTCCTCTGACTTCCCCGACGACCCCCGGGCTAATTATGTCGAGTTCGTTGACGAACCTGGCGACGGCAATGACTTGGCGGAGCTCACCATGTGTGCCATTGAACGCACCCGCGAGCTCGAGTACCGTGAGCGCGGCGCTGACGCCGAGGACTCCCGCTTTGCCTTCCTCATCAATTTCCCCCCGGGATTCAAGATCGGCAAGTACTATAGGATCGCGGTTTGGAAGTGGCAGCGGCTGCCCTACTGGTCTCCTTATGAGGATGTGTCCGGCTATGATCTCCGGTCGCTTGAAGCACAACGGCGGATGGAGAAACGAATGGTGGCGACAATACACGAGTTGCTGTCTTTGACGGTGGAGAAGAGGATGACGATGGAGCGGATTGCACAATTCCGGCAGGCAATAGGGCTGCCGAAAAAGCTTAAGGTGTTCTTGCTGCAGCACCAGGGAATATTCTATTTTTCGACGAGGGGGAATCGTGGAAAACTGCATACAGTGTTCTTGAGGGAGGCATACCGCAAGGGGGAGCTTGTGGAGCCAAACGAGTTATATGTAGCAAGGAGAAAGCTAGGCGAACTGTTGTTGATTAGTCCTAAGAAGGCAAATTTGGATAGGATGCTGACTAGTCTTGGGAGGGGCATGGATGCGTTCAGTGATGGAGGGAGTGGTGCTAAGAGGAAGCTGATTGGCGATGGGGGTGAACAGAGAAGTGAAAACGAGGACAGTGGTTCTGATTCTGGTGTTGAATCTCAGTTTGTTGATTGACACAATTGAAGTTGACCCCAAGTTCTAAGGATTATCAATCTAATTATCATTAAGTATTAATTTAATCTTTGAAGGTACTAACTGGATCAGAGCTTAACTGTCTTATTAAACATTGATATGATCATCACTTGCAAATACCTTAGGTAGATGGTAAAATAAAGTCAGTTTCGATCTGAATATCAAATTCTTTACTTCAAGTTGTCATTGAAAAGAGTTGAAGTTGGAGGAGCATAAGATCATGTCCATGCTGGAAAGTCAGAAGATATGTTCCACAGGATGCTTGGTTTTGCATGAACTCTGACTTTAAGAGGATGCCACAGCATGATGGAATCATATGAGTTGTTCAAATTGCTGCTCATTCCAGATGAAGGAGCTGCATCACCTTGAGGTGCTTTTTTGGACAGAGTTCCTAATCCATCTAACAGTGATTTATAATCTATTTATGTGCTAAAAAGTGATCTTGTAAGTTTGCTGAAACAATTGCTACTTTGAATCTCATTAATTACTTTGATTAGTTCAACTCTCATGCTTCCTTGAATACGTACAATAAATGATTCTTCTCTATTGTTGCCATAAATTACTGAGATAAGTGATTTCATCTTGGATTATCTCTGTGTTCTCTGTATATGTTTTGCTGTGGATTGTCTTAGCTAAGTTTTAATTTTTTGCTGTTTACCAGTTTCTACTGATTGTTTCACTTCGCAATAAGCGATTTATAGATTCCTTATTACCCTAACAACAAATGCTTGTGAGACTTGGAACACTAATTATTTCATTGTGGTTCTTTCCGTTTTTTCTACTCATGTACATTGATTATTTTGAACTACCAAGTGATGCAGTTCATGCATTAATGTTATCTGTAACTTCATTTTTTATTTATTTTAAGTCTAGGATTGGTTATGTTAACTTATCTGTTTGCTCATGGTAATTTCTTTCTTTATTTTATAGAATTTTTTAATTGGAATTCTTCCATTGTTTAGCTGCTTTTTTTGGAGGCCTAAAGGCTTGTTTGGTTGCTTCTTAAGTGATTGATGTCAGAAAAACTAATTTCTGAGGTGGCAGTTCTGAAAAGTGACTTTGAGTTATTGGCTTCTTGGTTTGTCACAAAAAAGGCTACGATAAACATATATATTTTTTATCACCTCAGTTGTATGTTTGCTTCCATTGTTAAGTAGTTATTTATGACTGATTAGCTGCTGGTCTATGATGGGGTGAGAAATGCTCTTTCTTTGGCAGTCTACCAATCTCTGAACAATGGTGGATCATCAGTTGATTGGCTCGCAGCAAGCCTCAGCCAGTTGGTTGTTTATACATATCCTCTATTAGTTTATATTGGACTAAAAGTTCACATACATTTCTCCTCTTGACATCAGGGAGCAACATCTGATGAGGAATTCTGCAAACCTTCCCAATTTCAGTATCAAACAGTTGACAAATCTGGAGACTTGGTAATGGAACAAAAGAACCTTAGACGGAACAATGACCAAGTGTGGCAGTTCTCCACCAGTTGGACATGTTTCTGCTGAAGATGCAGTAAGCTTTTAGTTTCATTCTTTACTTCTGCTTATGTCTTATGAACATTTTTCTTAAATTATCTTTCTCTTATCTGTCTTCGACTCGGGTATAGTTGATGGACCTTCCATGCCTATTTACATTTTGTAAAACAGGTGAACAAATGATGTGACTTAGGTGGTTATTCAAGTGTATTATCACAAATTTTCATGGGTACTTTTTGTCTCATACTGTGGAGGATTTCAGGTTATTGTAATGTGCTTTTTCATCCACTCACAGGAAATGACCTTGATGCAGTAGCACACTTCACTTGTTCTTTCCTGTCAAACATTACATGTAATTTTCTTGCAATTATTCATCTTGGTAGAACTTTAATCACCGGCATTGGCTGTGATTTCATGAGTCAGACCGACCACTAACAATCCTTAAAGTCTTCTTGAAGCAGCACTTACATCTCTATTCTACTCTGTTGCTAAGGTGCTTATGGGAACAACTAATATTTGCAGATTACCTGTGAAATCTACTCAGGATAATAATGTTGAACAATTATCTTAGGTTATTTAGAATGAATATAATGCTAATTTTTACCATGGAAAAGTGTCTTTTAGGTGATATTGCTACATTTGATGCATGCATGCCAGTAAGTATAGATTGGACAGAATCTACATAAAAGCCAAAGCAACCAACCCATATTTTTAGGAGAGCCCATTTTACTTGGTCATCTCTAACCTTTTACTCAAGGAAGCTGAACAAGTACTTTGACTATCTACCAGATTAGGTGGATGCCACACTACAGTATGTATTAGTTCTAGCTGAGATAGGCAAGAGTAAGTCCAAGCAAAGAAGTCAAGTAACACAACCAATGCTAAATAGGCTGTAGGTTCTGGATCCAGAAGGAATTTAACTGATATCAGACTTTAAAAAATTACGAAGCAAAGTTATGTGAAGTACTGAAGTAGCTCAGCTCGTTTAGGCTTTTCTTTTCTTGGTTTTGACCTTTTGGATTTAAGATGGAAATATGTGCTCATGCAGCTTTTATAATTATAATCAAGGATTTTAATTTCGAATGATACCGCTCGTACTAGGTGGTACGTATTGGTCCGCCAGTAGATCGGTATGCAAATCACCCTCTATCGGGCGGTATCGTCGATTGAGGCTGTTTCCGCCTCGTTACCGCCCGAAATCGGTCGGTGACGATCGATTTTGACCATCGTCGCCTGTTACTGGGCAATATTAGCCAAGGGAGAAGGAAGAAGAGGGAGAAGAAAAGGGAGAACCTGGAGATCCGGTGTCGTTCTCCCTCAACAATCTCGATCCGTCGTCGCTCTCCCTCATCAGACGCCGTAGATGAGATGTCGCCTCCTTATTTGAGGCGATGAAGCCTCGGTGTCGTCGGTGACTTCTCATTCGCGTGGGGAGAAGAAACGAGGCGAAGTCGTCATTTTTTTATTTTTTAACTTTATATATATATATATATATATATATATCTCAAAGAACGTCAGAGCGTATGGTATGAAATTATGAACCTTGATTATATGAGATATGACAAACATTATTCTTCTAATCTATTGCATCATAACTCATCCTGCATCAACCATCAATCAGGTTTATTGCTTTATTTAATTGGTAACTTGTTTTTTAATCCATCATTACATTTCACTATGCAGAATCAGAAATGTGGACACATTTAGCAAGCATTGAATCAAGTTGCAATATATTAAATAGATCATTTTATTGAATCCTATTACAATTAGCAGTAAAATGTTATTGAGACCACTTAGAAGTAAACGTACATCACCACTGCAGTATTTCATTCAAACAAAGATTGCATTGATCCATTTGCGTTTAACATCTACTTACACTAGGTTCGTTGTATAGACCCTATTATTGCTCGTCTCTGATGTATCTTCTTCTTGGACTAGCCTCAGTTTAAGAAGTTCTCAGGAGGGCAGTTGTAGATGGGTACTACAACTTGGGCTCCATGTCTCTGCAATAGGATCGACTTAGTGTTGGTGGATACAGGTGGATAAAATAGCAGAGTTAACTTATTTTATCATTATATATACATATATAATATTTTGATTTTAGAAAGCTTTCAATATTGAGTTAATAGTTGGGGCAGGCAATTGCTGGGAAGTTTAGCGATTTCTGTAATTTACAATTTTACATAGGGTTACTGATGGAAGTAAAGGCAGGCAAAGGTATCTGAAGTTCAAGAAATTAATTTCTGCAAGCGGAAAGCTTGAGAAGTAACTTGAAATTTGGATGACATTTTAGTTACTCTATTTATTATTTCAATCAGATGCATACTGTATTCGTTTCTCAAAGCCAGTACTGAATAACAAACTTAAATGTTTTTAGAGTTCACCAGAAGTGATTGATAATTTAACCAGTCCTCCCCCAATATAACTTAATCTACAATTACATATGAAGCATACCAAATTGCAATGTGGCTTTAGTCCTAAAGATGTATCAAGAGCTGTCACCTTGTTGTTTTTCAAAGTAGCAACTAAAGTCATATGTTATCTTAATCCTGCAGGTGTCTTTACAAAATAGGAAAAGTGGCAAATCTTGAAGGAGGAAAAGAAAACATGTAAACCCATCTCCAAGGAATCTTCCTATGAAAATGAAGGCTCACTGCCACTGAAAGCCAAGACCTGATCGGAGTTTTCTGCACACAAAAAATCATTTCAGGGCTTGAATCTTGATTAGGAGCACAACATAGGACAGCTGATGAATTCACATAAAATGATTCTTGGGTTCACCACCTTGTGATGCCCAGGAAGGTTAAAGAGAGGATCACAGGTTCACCGTCATGCATATTCCGGTATCGGGCTTCCGGCACTGCAATGGATCCATCAGCGCGGAAATATCCCAAGTACAAGATTCGTCCACCATGACAGCTGAGTACAAGGACCTCTTGCCTGTGATGGCAGAGAAGATGAAAGCTCAAGAGTTTGCAGCTGAGCTTTGCAATGGGTTACGTCTCCTGGCGGAACTTAACCAGGCTTGACCATGCCCAAGAGCCTGCGGAGAACCTCTGCCCTTCTTGGGAAGGCAGGGACAATGGAGTAAACGAAGGATATGATCAAGGGGGTATCGACGTCAACGGAGCACTCAAAGAGAGAGTTCTGTGTACTAATGGTGTGGCTGTACCCTGAGATGATGGAAGATGCAGTTAAATGGCTTTTATGATCTCTGTTCATAATCTGTTCCAAGATTGATTTGGGTTTAGGCTTGGGCGTGGTATGGGTCTAATCTTATGTATTACACGCACCAACTTTGTGAAACTTCATTTTGTCCAGTTGAGATTTGGATGATCTTGTCTTAATCTATGTCGAAAATTGCTCAGTCAATTAAGGCTTTTTCTGTATTCTTGGATATCATATAAACCTACACATGCATATACATTGTGAAGAACAAACATATCGTATACATTTGGTTGTCTTCTGAATTGGAAATCATCGATGTTAGAATTGGAATTGAAATTGAAATTAGCAAATCCTGAGATCTATAATAAGGATCGGATTTGTAAATTGATTAGGGGTGTTCTCGACTTTTCATTCGAGTTGATATCATTTTAATGAGACTATAAGCATCAATGACAAGAGTCATTGAAATAACGAGTAGGGTAAATGTGAACATTGCTAGAACCTAACTCATGTTGGGTACTACTTTGTCCAAACTCATCCAAAAATATAAGCCAAAGGGTACTCAAAATAATCTAACTCATGAAATTTATTATATGTAGTCAACCGAGATTTGACATGTTCATAAGACACCTAACAAGAGAAATTATAGAATGAATGTTACAAGATGATGTTTTCCTAGAAAGTTTTTATTTTTTCTCAAACATAAGCAGATGAATCGATAAAGTATCTCTCTATTCACAATATACATATCCAAAACATAAGCATCAAAGAATCTAGCGCAACCTAACCATATGTGCTCGCACATGATGCCTCTACCTAGACATGCCTCTACCTAATGTGTTGTCATTATGCAAAGTATCTGCTCGTACATAATACGATCGCATAATTGGGCAAAAAATATCTCGTGCTCGCACATGATGCCTCTACCTAGACATGACCATTAAGGCACCTAATGTGTTCTAATCGAATAAAATATCTTTCCACACATGATGTGTTGTCGTTATGCAAAGTATCTCCTCGTACATAATACGATCGTTTATGATAAAAGTATTAAAACATTCGATGTGTCATAATTGGGCAAAAAATATCTTCTTGCATTTGTGTTTGTCTAAAACATAAGCATTAAAGAGCTAACGCTTCTCTTTGTTTATGATACATCTACTCAGAATATAAATATTAAATGTGTTAGTCGAGCAAAACATCCCCTATATGATGCATATATCAAAGACAAGCGTCAACGAGTCTGATGCATCGTAACTAAGACAAATATATATTTGTATGCATGTCTCGACTCTAAGGTATAAATATCAAAATATCCAATGTGTTATAATCAGATAAAACGTCACATGAATCTAATGCATTCCTCTTGAACAAAAGCATATGAAATATACACTAATTATTTTTTTTATGCGGGTACTAATTCTAACATCCAATGTGTTATAATCAGATAAAACGTTACATGAATCTAATACATTCCTCTTGAACAAAAGCATATGGAATACACTCTAATTATTTTTTTTATGCGGGTACTAATCCTCGAGTTCTTAAGATAGTTAATGCATATGGACATGAATAAATCATAACCTCGAAGTGCTCAAATAGTTTATAAATGATAACATGTCAACTAATTAATTAAATTATTTTTTTAAAAAATATTTTATCTTATGTAACCAACAATGATTATAAAAGGACTAATCTAACTTCATTATAATATCTTTTTCATCATATACAAACAAATATTTACTTGAGTATCCGAAGAACTTTTTTATATTTGTCCCCATGAAGAAAATATCTGAACGAAGACAGGATAGCCGAGTTCTCTTCTCAATCATAAAATAATTTAATCTACATAAAGATAAAGATTTTATTTTTACGCTTACATATAAAGATTTTTTAATCTGAACTGATGTCGAAAGGGGCCAACTTGTCGAGTCCACTTAGATCATGCACGATTAGTTTTCTTTCTCTCGCCGAGCTGATCTGATCAGCGATTTCGATGCATTGCAAGAATTAATTGATCCCATAATCTATTCGGCTAACAATGAGCTGCTCGAGTCTAATTTAGCTGGTTACCAATTATTCATCATTTACTTTGGTATTATATATACTAAGCCATTATATCATGCATCTGGATGATGATCTCTCTGTTTCCATCCACAGTGATATATATACACTACTATCAAGTTAATATTATATATATAAAAATATCAAATAAAAAAATTAAAATAAAAATAATAATATGATCGATGCCTTGATATTATATGGTTTACACCCGAGCATGTGTTCGAGTAGTCTAAACATTATTATATTCCAAATTCGGTACACCATGATCGTTGTTAAGCTTCAAAACTTATCATCTTTATAACTAGTGCATCATACAGAGCTAATGATATTTGAAGCTCATTATAGAAGGACTCTTCCAATGCGTTTCAAGATATAAGAAAAGCTAATTACATATTACCCTCTATAGTTAACTATGGTTAGCATCTCGATCCCTACACCTATGAAGGTAAAAAATTTAACCCCAGTTCTCCTTACGTCATTAGCTTCATTGATAAAGAAAATCATATATATTGTCACGTGCAAAAAAACCTCGAATGAAAAGGATAAAAATATAATTTTATTAATTTTAAATTATTAAATTTATATTCACTTTTTGCCTTAATCGATTTTTCTCTCTCTTCTATCCGACCTACTTCTCGCTGCTCACCCACCACACCCACTCGACCTGCACCATTCGATCGCCATCGCTCCTACACCGTTCGACCGTCATCGCACCTACAATGCTCGTCGTCGTCGCACCTACACCACTCATCGCCGCCGCACCTGCACTGCTCGCTACCGCCACTCCTACACTGCTCAACCACTGCCTCTCCTGCATTGCTCGACTGTTGTTGCTCCTACCTACTCGATTGTTGCCTCTACTACATCGCTCGTCGCCACTAGACTGAACCCGCTTGACCATCACACCTACACCGCTGCCACACCAGACCTAGCTCACCCATCGTCCCGTCATCCCTACCCTGGCCAACGATGGTGTCATTATTGTCATTAGTGAAGCTTGCTACCTATGCATCTCCACTTCTGCCACGGTGCTCTTGCCGTTCACTAAGGTCGATAAGTTCTTGAACCTCGTTGGGTACAACACCGATAAGAATCAAGGCTCATAGTGCAATGACCCCAATCAACAATAGTAATTCTAGTATATGAGAAGAGTGAGGATGAATCATAAAGATAAAGATCCTATTATTGAATTATCGAATAATAAAACCTTTGACAAGTGTTTATTTTTTTTTATTTTGAGTCACTATATTAAATTTATATTTATGTTAGGATAGAAATCGACACTAAGAGAGGAGGGTGTGAATTAGTGCTTTCGTAAACTTTCGACGATTCAAAAAATCTCATTTGATAAAGTCTATATCGAAAAAATGTTTAATTTGAAAACGTTCATAGAATATAATGAGTAATAAAATAAGTAAGCAATAAAGGTAAATAGCAAGGGAAAAGAGCACACCGGATTTATAGTGGTTCAATCGTCGTAACCTATATCCACTCCCGATTCCTCCTTCGTCGAGATTACTGGCTTTCACTAACGATCTTCTTTCCAATAGGTGAAGATCAATTACTCTTATAACTCTTTCTCCTTTTAACAAACTCAGGAGAGAATTTTTACAACTCTCTTTTATACTAGATCTCACTCCTCCCTTTAGAAGACTTTCTAAACCTAGGAGAAGACTTTATACTTTAAGAGAGTTTACATCTTTTTTTCTCAATTATATTTTCCCTCTTTTCTACTATATTTCTTACTTTCGTAAGTAAGAAAGAGTGAGGTATTTATAGACTCTCAAATGGTTTCAAAAAATGAAGCCAAAAGATATCTCATCTCAGATTTTCAGGATATTAGCGGTACCATTGTCATTATTGGGTGGTACCATTGTCTACCAAACTAATAACTGGTGGTACCACCACTTATTAGTCTAACACTGGATGGTACCACCATCAAGTCTGACATTGACACTAGGCGATACCCTCGCCTGACATTAGTGGTACCACCACCTGACATTGGTGGTACCACCGCCTAACACAATCTAGGAGACTGAGCTTCTAGCGGTTCCACTACTAGACCTAACTAGTCACTGAATGGGCTAAACAACAAGCCCAATTCATTCCTGATTTAAGCCAAATTGACCCCTAATTAAGTTGGTATGGTTATACCAAAAACCAACCAATTAGACTTAACTAATTCGATCTAAACACACATGATTACAAGCATGAATCTTATGTTGTCCGGCATGTCATTAGTTCATCCGGTACTTCGTCCGATTCTTTGGTGCATTATCGTCTCATTCGACATATTGCCCAATCGACATGTTGACCTCCTGCAACTTCCGATTTTCTTAGCACAATATCTGATCCTTCGACCCGATACCCGAACTCATGGCACGTAGTCCTTTCGATACGTCGACCTTTCCTTCGGCCCGACGTCCAATCTTCTAACTTGATTTACTCCGGTCCAACGTCTGATTCTCCTACTTTAATCAATTTATCTTTCTATCATCGAAGTTAGTCTTAGGTCACTCAAACGCATATTAAATCATAACTTCATAATTAATTTCATCATCAATATCCAAGATTCCACAATTTGTTGAATTATAATATGTGTTGCATTCTAAAATTATTTTTTTTAAAAAATACTATAATAAAATATAAAATTTGTCAAAGATCCTAAAAACATTGTTAAAGTACTAGTAGATAATGTAATTCTTATATTTTTTTTATCTAAATCTTTCTCAGTATTTGCATATAGATAGAATTTTGATTATGTATAAGATACAAGATTGGTATACTTTAAGGTAACAATTTATTTTTCTTTGATCATTGACAACTTCTGTCAGGCTTTGAAGACTTCTGTCCTTGAAGACCTACATTTCAACGTGTAATTGGTGGAATAGTTAGGTGGGGGTGGCACAAGTGCTCAACAATGGTTTAGAGATGATCCCCGGCTTTCACATGTGGCTAAGAGATGAGAAGCTTATTTACCAAAAGATAAACTTATACCATATGTTGTAACAAATGGCTGCATTATGGCCAATTTGATGTTTTTTCAATCATGCATTGAACTATATGTAATAATCAGAAATGAATGAATTACTCATTAATTCTAAAAAAAAGGGTTGAAAACAGTATCGGAAAGTTAGATATAACGTCAAATCATCATTGATCCGTGGATGTGCTACGATGGCAAAGATTAGCGATTGTGTGCCATAAGGGTTGTATAACTACCGAATTGCTAAAGCACCTACAAAATTCTATGATCACCAGTAACAATTCTCTGGTTGTATACAGAAACAAATGACATCTATAGTTTAACCGTCGCTATATACAGAATATAGAGCATAGTTCATCGCCCTCTTGTTTTAGAACATTGTGAAAAGTTAAACAAAATAGTGTATTATTATGTGGCTGTCATGTCATGATTATAACATATAACGAATTACTAATGTAATTGAAATCTATAAAATAATTTGATGTCATTCCATCCATAGAGTAACATACATGAGAAGCAAAAGCAAATTGATGGTGGAAACCGGTGAACAAATGCGTCGTGACTGGTGAGTCATCACGGCCTGGTCCATGGGTCGATGTCGGGAGTCTTTGCTCGGTCGAACGGGTTATCGAGATCGATCACACCCGCGGGTGGAGATGCTGGCATCTGTTGAATCTCGGATTTTGATGATGAAGTCAATTGTCATTTGTTATCTAATCCATATGTTGAGATAAGTGTGCAGGATTAACTACGATGAAAGTAAGACATGCAGCAGGAGTTGCGCCGGAGTCAAGACTATGATCACGTTGGGAGTTTGAGAGTTCGACGGAAGTCCGGACGGTTGTCGGAGGTTCTGCGGGAACAAATCTGAGAAGTCCTGGAGCTTGCCAAAGAAGCTCGTCGGAACTCGCCAAGTGGATCGTCGCAAGTCCAGGAGTTTGCCGGAAGTCCGCAGGAGCATCGTCGAAGGTTCGTCGGATGTTCGCCGGAAGATCGCCGGAAGCTTGCCGGAAGAAGCGATTGACGCATCGGAGCAAGCTGCAGTATATGTCTTAAGAAATATCGTAGTTAGCACGTTGATTAAGTTAGAAATGGGAGGTGATCCCATTAACTTAATCTTGGGGCAATTGAGCCCCTGATAGACCCAAATTGGGCCGAATGGATCAGCCCATTCGGACCCAGAACTTTGGCCAGCGGTGGCACCGCCTGGGTGGGCGGTGGCACCGCCCGAGCTCAGTTTCCGAGCTCTGGCTGGGCGATGCAACCGCCCCTGACAGGCGGTTGAACCGCCTGAGCTCAGTCTCCGAGCTCTGGCTGGGCGGTGCAACCGCCCCTGACAAGAGGTTGAACCGCCTGAGCTCGGTCTCCAAGCTCTGGCTGGGCGGTGCAACCGCCCATGTCAGGAGGTTGAACCACCCAAGGCTCAGTCTTCGAGCTCTGCCAGGCGGTGCAACCGCTACAGTCAGGCGGTGCAACCGCCTGATCCCGGAATTCCGGGATTTGATCGTTTTGAGCTCCAAATTTGAACTGGGTTGGGGCCTATAAATACCCCACCCATTCAGCACTGAAAAGATACAGACCTACACCGAATTCTTGATCTTTTCTGTGATTCTAAGAGCTCAAATTTGTGTTAAGACCAAAAGTTCTCCTCTTTCTGTTCTTCAAGTCTTGAGTTGTAAAAAGAGGAGAGAAAGGTTCTGTAAGGGTTGTCTCCTGAGCCCGTCAAAAGGAGTGAAACTATAAAAGGGCAGTTGGCCTTCGCCTATTGAAGGAAGGCCTCTAATTGACGTCGG
>LVTN01000844.1:43576-61934 GCA_001649415.1 Musa itinerans | reverse complement strand
GGACTTCATTTTGCTTCATGCCTTGCTATCTTAGTTAATCCTGCACATGTAAAACACACTTTGATCTAGAGAATTAATACTAAGCATTAATCAAGTTGTCCGACATGTCATTGGTCCATCGACGCTTTGTTCGATTCTTCGGCGCATCGTCCTCTCTTGTGGCCTATTGCCCAATCGGCCAGTTGACTTCGCAACTTCGATATCCTTGGCGTAATATCCGCTCTTCTTGGCCTGATGCCCAAATCCACGACTCGAAGCCTTTTGTCGATACGTCAACCGATCCTCCGGCCCGACGTCCAATCTTCTGACATGTTTTCCCCCGGCCCAACATGATTCTTCTTGCTTTAATTGTCTAATCCTGATCGAAGCATCCTACGTCACTCAAAACACAGATTAAAACATAAACATTTATCAATTGGTTTCATCATCAAAATCTGAGATTCAACATGAAGCAGAGGATCTATTCCATCTAGTTTGGTGAGACCTTGGTTTCGGCAACGTCGTGGGTCGGTATCATTGGAGCCATGATGGATTCAGTTGTCGGGACTCCTCCTGGGCTTCGAGCGGAGGCCGATCTGGATAAGCCATCGGCCTATGCATTCTGCGCTCGACATATCCTTGTGATCGAGAGGCGATTGAAGCAACGGGCGAGCCATCTTACTTCCACCAGGTATAGCACCATGGTTGGGTCTCGGGCTTCATAGCTCCCGTTGATGTGTCCTGTCACCAGTTGGGAGTCACTGAAAACCTCGAGGTCGCCACATGCATCTTCAGGGTGAGACACAGTCCATGTAATAGTGCCTTGTACTCGGCTTCATTGTTGGTGGCTCCGAATTATATTCGGAGTGACCGTTCATAGGTTTCATTAGTCAGGCTCTTGAGAATAAGTCCGACTCCAACTCCTTCAGTGGTTACCAAGCCGTCCACATACATGGTCCATGCACACTTGCTGAGTTCCTGTCCGACAGTATGGTCTTTGGGAGTTAGTTCAAAAATGAAGTCGGCTAATACCTAGGCTTTGATCACCATTCTGGGGGCATATTGGATGTCGAATTCGTTGAGCTCGATTGACCATCGCAGCATCTGACCTGATGCATCGAACTTGGAGAGGATTTGCCGTAGTGATTGGTCAGTTATCACCTTGATTGTATGGGCTTGGAAGTACGATCGCAGCTTTCGGGCCATCTTCATAAGTGCGAGGATCAGCCTCTCGATCGGGGAGTATCGTACCTCGGGTCCAATGAGGACATGGCTGACATAATAGATGGGTTGTTGTGCCGATGGCACTTCTTGGGTTAGCACTAAGCTGACCGCCTGCACCGAGGCTGCAAGGTAAAAACTGAGGACCTCGTTTGGCTCGGGTGAGGCGAGTCGGGGCAAAAGAGCGAGGCACGCCTTTAGCTTTTCAAAGGCTTCCTCGTATTCCGAGGTTCACGCGAAGCTGTCGGCCTATCAAAGAGCTTGGAAGAAGGGGAGGCATTTGTCACCTAAATGCGACACGAACCTGCTGAGCGCCGCCAGTTTCCCAATGAGGCACTGCACCTCTTTGATCGAGCGAGGGGGCTACATCTCTATTATGGCCCGAACTTTTTTCGGGTTGGTGTCTATCCCCCTCTGGTGGATGGTGAACCTGAGGAACTTCCCCAAGCCAACCCCAAAGATGCACTTCGAAGGATTCAGGCGCATGTTGAACCGCTTGAGGGTCCGAAACGTCTCCTCCAGGTCGGCCAGATGGGTGCTCATTGACTTGCTCTTCACGATCATGTCATCGACGTACACCTCCATGTTTCTCCCAAGTTATTACTTGAACAACTGATTGACCATTCTTTGATATGTTGCCCCGGCGTTCTTCAGGCCGAAGGGCATTACTTTGTAGCAATACACTCCCCTATCAGTAATGACGGCGGTGTGCTCCTAGTCTCATGATGCCACCCGGATCTGGTGATATCCCGAGAATGCATCCATGAATGTTAGAAGTTCATAGCCTGCAGTGGCATCCATCAGCTGATCTACCCTGGGGAGTGGATAGCAATCTTTGGGGCAAGCTCGGTTGAGATCGGTGTAGTCAACGCACATCCTCCGGTTCCCATTGTGTTTCTTAACGAGGACTACATTTGACAACCACCGAGCATATTTCACCTCGGTTATGAATCCTGCCTCTTTAAGGCGGTCGACCTCGTCGGTGATTGCCCTTTGTCGGTCGGGAGTGAACTTCCTTGGCTTTTACTTTACCGGTCTAGCCTCGGGGTAGATGTTAAGGTGGTGCTGGGTCACCCCCGGGTCAATCCTGGGCATATCCTTTGAGGACCACACAAACACATCGGCATTTTCCTTCAGGAAATCGATGAGCTAGAGCTAGTTTGCTTCGAGGAGTGTTGTCCCGATTTTCACGGTCAAGTCAGGCGGTTCCTCTTCAAGGGTACTTCGGTGAGTTGCTCAGGGGGCTCCAGGTGCACCGGTGTCCCGGCTTCCTCATGGGGATCCGGGACTTGACGGGGGCGCAACTTCTCCGAGAGAGTGATCGTTGTAAGGTAGCATTGCCTTGATTCTCCTGGATCACTTCGGGATTCCCTGACCCCTGCCGAAGTTGGGAATTTGATGGCCCGGTGGTAGTTGGAAACCACTGCTTTCAGTTTGTTGAGTGTCGGGTGTCCGAGGATGACGTTGTAGGCCTAGGGTAGATTGACTACCATGAAGGTAGTCATTGTCGTTTTGGCTCTCGGTTCTTCCCCGATGGTGACAGGGAGGATGGTGGTCCCGAGCGGGGAGATGGAGTCCCCCGTGAACTCGATGAGTGCTGACGCCATGGGGGTGGGGTGAGGTCCCCATCAGTTGGGCCGAGCTTCATGAAGGCGTCAAGGTAGACCACGTCAGCGAAGCTCCTAGTGTCGACCATTACTCTTTTTACCTGGGCGTTGGCGATCTGGATGAAGATCACCAAGGTGTTGTCGTGGTGGGAGCGTTTGACCTCTTCGGTGCCGAAGGTGATTTCGGGCTTGTACTCAGGTCTAGGGCGTTTTTCCACCGTGCTACAGGCGTAGGTCTTCCTTGTCATCATGCTATTGTCGCTAGCCGTTAGTCCATCGGTGATAATGTCGATTTGTTTCTCGGCAGGCCCTTTGGGATGCGAAGATGTCTCTCTCGGCTCCCTGAGGTAGCACCCAAGGTGACCTCCCCGAATCAATTCCTCAATCTGGTTTCAGAGGTCGTGGTAGTCTTCCATATCATGGCTGTAGTCCCGATGGAACCTGTAATATTTAGATTGGTCCTTGTGAGTAACCTTCATGGGGTTGGGTCATCGCAAGAGACCCTTCTCCCTGATCTGGAGGAAGATCACGGTACGAGACGTGTTCAGAGGTAGAGGCGGAGGCCTTGGGAGTAGCTGTTCGGGTCAATCGGGCCTCCTGCGAGGTTGCCCCAGTGCTGCTGAAGTTGCTCCTCGGGCTTGCTCCATCCTCGACCTCTTGTTATCCTTGTGCCTCCCCGCCATTAGGGCTTCGGCAACGATGTATTGGTTGGCGCATTGTAGCATCTCGGGGATGGTTGTAGACGACTTTTCAATCAGTGACCAGAAGAACCTTGAAGGTCTCAAGCCCATCAGGAATGTTTGCATGATTAAAGAAGGATGAGCATTCGGGAATCCTCGGGTTTCTGTGGCGAAGCGTGCCACGAATTGAGAGAGCGATTCATCTTCGCGTTGGGATAACGTGAGTAAGGTGGCCATGGAAGGCCTGGGTCGCACGCTGGCCAGGAAGTTTTGCTCAAACTCCCTTACGAGCTGGTCGAAGGATGAGACAGAGGATGGGCGTAGTCGGCTGAACCATGCTCGTGCCGGTCCTCTGAAGGTAGTCATGAATGCCCAACACATTAGAGCGTCAGAGGTGCCGTAAAGGGCCATCTGTGCTAGAAATGCGGCAACATGTTCCATGGGGTCGGAGCCGTTGTCGTACGTTTCTAATGTCGGTAGCCTGAAGTTGAGTGGCATATGCTTGTCCTGTATTTCCTAAGCAAACGGGGATCCACCCGAGCTGCCTTCGCCCGTCTCGCCGCGCGACTTCTGGAATTCATGTTGGAACTCATCTAGGCATCGGTTGATCACGGACAGTTGGACCCTAAATGAGTCATCCGCCGAGTTCGATGATAGGGTATTAGGCTCGGGATGGGGCGGAGCGACCCGGCAAGGTGCGAGCGTGCTCTGCTCGGGTAGGCCTCTCGAGTTTATTGTCTGCTCTTGGGCTTCTCCCATCCCGACTTGTTCCCTGCTCGACCTTTGCTACGTCGGGTCGATTGGGGGAGCTGCTAGTTGCACAATCGGGTCGGTCGGGCTTCTCCCATCCCGCCAAGGCTTGTACTTGCTTGGCCAGGCCGAGGAACGCCTCGGGTGAAACGATCGAGGGTCCTGTGGTATATCCAGGGGGTGAAAACCCCGGATCATTAAACAAGCGCCAGTAGCGATCCGACGTCGAGGCCGGGATCCCCCCGTCTCTAAGGACAGGGAGGGCATGATCTTCGAGTCTGGAAAGGGGGTGATCGGCCGATGGTTCTCCCTTGGGGGGAACTTCTACGAGGTGCTCCTGCGACATGGCCCTCCTTCTAGCGCCAAAAATGTTGGTGAACAAATGCGCCGTGGCTAGTGAGTCAGCACGGCCTGGTCCACGAGCCAATGTCGGGAGTCTTTGCTCGGTCGAATGGGTTGCCAAGATCGATCACACCCACGGGTCGGGATGCTAGCGTCTTCTTTTTAAGGGTGTCTCTCGATCGAGACCGTCACACTTCCAAGGGTGACCGTACTCCTGCATAGAAGGCCCTCGTTAGGTGATTCCCGACTATGGCCCCTCCAGGATTAAGTTAGTGCTTGATGTTTTCTCCTCTTTTTTTTTGCCTCCCCCGACCATATGCTGGTCAGAGGCCTTTTATACTACTGTGCGAGGATCGATCGTACGTAGGTTTGGCGTGGCGACTAATCCCCAAGGGGGGAGGTGGTACCTTCGTGCGGCCGTCGTCCCGGATTGCACAGAACGGCACCATACGGCGCCGTCCCTAGCTTTCAGGGACGGGATGTGCCATAGGGTGCCTTGTACGGCTCCCGACTCAACACATGGGAGTACCCTTATTGTTGACCTGGCGATGGCGTGGTGCGACATTGGTCGTAACATGGCTAGGGCCCAAAATATACCTTATCACCAATCACCCATAAACATAAATCCAGACGACCTCAACACCTACTTGCAAGACTCTAAAATCGTCATCCTCACATATAACGAACCCTACATAATCGATCGATTGCACTGTTGTCGTCCTCCATTTTGCTCTTGGCAAACTCTAGAAACTTCAAAATCGATCCACTAGCTTCAATTGTGCGATGGTCAAGCAGTGTAAGAGCAACAATCTAGCGGTGCAGGTAAAGTGACGGTGAGCGGTGCAACAAAGGCGACGGTCGAGAGGTGCATGAGTGACGGTAGTCAAGTAGTACAAGTGGAGTGGGTGCAGTGGGCGAGCAACGGACAAATATGTTGGAAAGAGGAGAGGAAGAGAAATCGATTAAGACGAGAAGTGGATATAAATTTAATAATTTAAAAATAATAAAATAATATTCTTTTCATTTGCGTCTTTTTTTTACACGTGATAACACGTGCGATTTTTTTCGTCGACAAAGTTAACGACGTAAGAAGAATTGAAGTTAAATATTTTACCTTCCTAAGTGTAGTGACTACAATGTCACTTTTTAAAATATAGAAATCAAGATATTAATCATAATTAATTATAGGAGATAACATATAATTACCCTCAAAGGATAAACGAACTCAAAGGAAAAAAATAAAAATAGCCCAAGATTGACTCGGAATTGACTATCAACTTCAACAATCAAAATTTATCTACGCACACATTTACTCTAATATAGTGCAACTCGACATGTAGGAACTAACTACGGACATTGCGCTATAAATGGAGCGAGGAGGTAAGAGGGGGACACCATCAACCAGCCCAGAGGAGGAAATGGGCATCCGAGAGATGGAGATCACGGGCCACAAGCTCATCATCCACGAGCACGACGACTCCAGCGACCCCTCCACCGGCTGCGCCCTCACCGGCTCCTGGCTCTGGGACTCCGCCATCCACCTCGCCGAGTGGATGGCCGCCGACGGAGGCCCCCACCTAGCCGGCGCCACCGTCCTCGAGCTCGGCGCCGGGACGGGCCTCCCGGGCCTCCTCGCCGCCGCCATGGGCGCGGCCCGCGTGGTGCTCACCGACGTCGCCCCGCTCCTCCCGGGCCTCCGAGCCAGCGCGGAGGCCAACGGGTTGGGGAGCCGCGTGGAGGTGCGCGAGCTGCGGTGGGGCTCGGGCGAGCAAGCGGTGGCGGAGGCCGACGTGGTCCTGATGTCGGACGTGTTCTACGACCCGGAGGAGATGGGAGGGCTGGCCAGCGCGATGAGGGCGGCGTGGGGGGAGAGCACGACGGGGTGGGCGGCGAGCGAGGTGAGGCCCGGCGTGGGGGAGTGCTTGGAGGCGCTGAGGCGGGAGGGGTTCGAGGTGGCGGAGGTGGAAGAGAGGGTGCGGCCGTTGTTGCGGGCGGAGGGAGAGACTTCGGTGTTCGCCGTGTATCGCATCAGGCGCGCCTAAGCAAGCAAAGCATGGGGAATCGCGTTTCCTCCACATAAATTCCTCCTCCATTTGCATTGCAAATTTAATGGAAATTAGCTACTTTGTGTCGTAATTAAAGAAAAATCAAAGAAAAAAAAAACTACTACTTTTAGCCATACGACCATAAAATCAAAAGTCAACCTTTTGTCACGCGATTATTACCAACAAGCAAATTGTCGACTTCAATTATCAAAATTAAGTGTTTCAATATCTCGAATTATATTTTTTTGATGAAACGATGAAGATGATAATATCAATAATCCATTTGTTTCTCATGAAGTTTCTTAGAGAATTACATGAGATTATGGGGAGGATAAGGATGTGGAATAAAATAATTAAGTCCAGTAAACCCATAATATATGAAGCTAAAAGTCTAATGCTACTCTTAAGGCAAACTTGAAAGCTCCAGCCAAAGCCCTCACATGACATACTTATAGACCTTAATTATAGACTTAACTATAGTCAAGTCTAATCTAAACACTTGTTAAGCAAAAGACAAACAAGCAAAGTTGAGGTATTTTAAGGTGAGCTCTCTCGTTACCCAACAAATAGAATCTCTCACCTAACCTCCTTTGCTCTTCATTTTATGTTTTGTGTCTGTATCTGTGTGATATAATAATGCCTTTTTTTATACTATGTGGTATAGAATCTCTCACCTAACCTCCTTTGCTCTTCTATTTTATGTTTTGTGTCTGTGTCTGTGTAATATAATAATTACCTGCCGACATAATCTATGTGGTGTCTAATTTTGTCCCATTGATGAAAACACAGCTATTTATTTGTCTGTATTTTTGGGTGATTATTTAAACTTGTTAGTCGTGTTCTTGATCTTTTCGTGAGCTCATAAAGTTGTTGAAAATATGATGGCATAATTTAAGTAGTACTGGTGCTTTGAGTAGTCATAGTTTCTCTCTCGTCGTGGTTGAGAGAAGTGAAGATATAATATTTTCTATTAGATTAAGTTATTGGCGTCCTATGATGCTTGCTTGCACTTAAAATAGTGATCATGATAATATAAAGACATGAATCAGGATTGTTCTACGTTAATCTCCTTTGGAATCAATTCTATTTTGATATTATTGCTTGAAAACATTTTATAGTGTGATATGAGATCATGAGAAATATCGAGAATAGTGTGATTATAATCGGGTTCATACCGTTTGGCCGTGTCGCCAAATCCAGAATGCCAGAAGACACCCACCAGCTGAGATATCTCTACTTGCTTTGTTGGGATATGGCACTCCATTGGAGTGATGGTGTACAGGCTATCTCGCTTTGTCAGTTCGCGGAAAGTTGGCGTTGCCTGAGCGCAGGTCCCCCACAACCCCAGAATAAGATGCCCAGTGCATGTTGGCGTTTGTTTGAAGCGGATACCACCTTATTCTTTCTTTGGTAAGCAGATTGCAGCAGTCAACACTGGCAGAGGTGAAAAGGCTGCAGAGTGTACGCGAGGATTTCTCGAATGCCATTGATGCTTTCTCGACTGGAAGAGGACAGAGACCACCTTTGGCTGACGTAAAATGGCAATTATGCCATTCGAGGCATTAGCTGCTCGAGTACTTTCACATTTGTATGTGCTTCTTGCAGTAGATGTGAGTATATAAAGTTCAGGTACAAAGGTTTTCACCAACAAAAGCTTCATGTCATGCTTCATTCAGGTTGCATGATTCCACAGAGAAGGCGTGCAGAATGAGCCGCAAAGAACGTCATTTAGACTACCTACTAATCATTAAATAAACTTAGCCAGCTATAAGGCAATTGATATCTTCACACACACACACACACACAAAATAAAAACATTAACTCATATCTCAAACTTTCAACATTTAATGAATAAATTTGACCAAATACCTTAAACTTTGGTAAATGAACCAGCAATATTTTAGGTAGCCTTGGTAAATGAACCAGAAATATCCTTATGTAGTCCTTCACACACACACACACATATATATATATATAGAGAGAGAGAGAGAGAGAGAGAGAGAGAGAGAGAGAGAGAGAGAGAGAGAGAGAGAGAGAGAGAGAGAGAGAGAGAGAGAGAGAGAGAGAGAGAGAGAGAGAGGAATAAGAAAAAATGGTTTACACCAACATTATGGAATCAACTAAAGGAAACAGCACAGCCTAAAACGAGTATTTCAGTATACCGTATAATGTTGTGGCAAAGCCAATTGAACATGTTTATCAAAAAAGGTGCTGCTGAGATGAGATCAACAAGGCAACGCTTGTTGAAGGATAAACCCCACAATGCCTCAAAATATGATAATTATGTTCAGCAAACAAAATTGTTCCCATTTTTCAGTCAGCATATACCAACAGCATTATCCAGAGGAGTTCGCCACTAGAGAGGGAATCTAAAGAGTAGCAATGTGATCGGATAATGAATTGCAAACAAAAGAACAACTGCATTAGCAAAGGGAATTTTAGTAGGAAAGATATGATACGAACAGCATCATTATAAACAAGTGAACCTTTTTTTTGCCAAGTAAACAATTGAAATATGATAAGAACTGAATCATTCTTGAAAGCTGTACAGAAATATAGATGACCTAGAATCTGGTGGAAAAATTGCATGAAGTAATTGAGGCATTTATATTAAGAACATAAGAACCTAGAGGGGTCAAAAGAGAATATCCTGTTGGGTAAAAACATATCAGCTGAAGACAATAAAAAAAAATTAAAGATGACGCAGACTTGAAGCAGAGTGACTGCAGATTCTGGGTGAAGAAATATTGTCTAAATCATAACATAAATTCATAGGAAACAGAATTTATGATTGTACCTCGTAAATTACTGGAAATGACCTAAGAGTCCTGTGATTCTGATTGGTTGCCAACAATTCGAGACATAAGTTTTGAGATCTCCAAGATAGCGTTGTGGACCTCCTCATCATCTGGCTCTGCTTGCATAGACCATGGAGGTGATTGTGAACCCAATCTGCTCATCCCAGTGGCCTTCTTCACCTTTCTAGATGTCACTAATGCTCTCTCCAAGTCAGGCTGTCTTAATGGTCTTGGTCCCTAACAAAAGCAATTAAAGATATCATGTGAATGATACACATCTTATGTAACATTAGAAACTGATTACAATTTCAACATTGGCTATAATCTTTTTGATCTCCAGCAATTATTCTGGATCAACCAGTTCTATAAAGCACCTAATACTATAAAGATGTAGCAATATTGTCCAGAATCCAAAAAAATTTTCCCAGGAAAAACTCCAGTCACGGTTTCTTATATGAATATCATGAAATACAATAGGTAATAACCATAGATAGGGATGTTCAAACCAAACCGTTACGGGCCGAACCGAACCGTTTATTTTTATTCGGTTCGGTTAAAATAAGATAGTGCGAACCAAAATCAATTTGGATCTACCCAACCGAACCGATTCAAAACCGGTTAATCCAATTCGGTTAACCAGTTTATAATTCCAAGTAATTTTTTTTTAAAATATATTTCAGATGAATTGATTCAATTCAATTAAATCGAATCGAAATCTTGGTCTAATTAGACGACATGACAATATTTGTGAAAGTGAGCCAACGTTATTTGTAAAATTAGACAATTGGGCTGGTTTGATGGTTAAGAGCTTAGGGCAGTGAACTCAACCAGATTGATATCCTTTTAAGTTAAAAATTGGTGCAGTTCGGTTTGAACCGGTTAATCGAACCCAAAAGAGACACCCTCGAACCAGAGCCGTTTATAGCCTTCAAAACCAAATCATTTGTGAACGAACTAGTTCAATTTTTCGATTCGATTTGAACACCCCTAAAAACACGATGATATACATCGAGGTTCATCGTACCGCAGTGTACCACCTGGTATAGGTGATACATATTGGGTCCAATAGGAGATTGGTATGGGCGGTACATATCAGTCTGTCGGTACATCTCATCGTACCATGTGTTAGTATGTCGGTCCACATCGTATCGAAGACCAATCGATACACCGGTGCGGACCGATAATGTGAACCATGATATACATAACCTTATATGGGAGAACATAGTAACAAAAGATGCACCTTAGGATAAAATGAGTTACTCAAGCAAGTTGCACCACCAAGGACCAGTAGTGCACCAACAAGGAGGGTGGGTCAGTTCAAATTCAAGACCTCAAAAAGAGAAGAAGACAAATAAAGGTTGAAACCAGCATGGATAACACTGTGGACATAGCCTTCGTTAGAACTATAATGGTCTAAAGATCCATGTTTAGAACAGTGACTTGGGCGGAATGGGTTACAACAAGAGATAAAACCAACTCAACATGATCCAGCATTTATATTTTTCTTTCCTAACGCTTGCAATCTTGAGTTGGGTTATTGTTGCATGTAATGAAGGTACGGTAGTTAAAACTTAAAACTACCTACAAAAAAGGATTCCTGTTGGGCTGAGGTCAAGATGGTTTATTGTTTGACTTAGACGACTTAAGAGTCAGGTTGGACATTCCCAATCCCGACCATTCCCAGATCAGGTTTAATTTCTGCCAGGTTCGGGGTTGATACCCTGTCCAAGTTGATCAAATTGTAAATGGCTCCTGGTAAACATACATAAAAAGAACATGAGAAATAATAGGCTAAGTTTATGAAGATTCGAATCTGGGTTATCTAAATCATTTTACAATAAAAAATAGCTAGAATGATATAAATGCAGTATACTCACACTGGATGCTTTTCCACTCTTTTCGTCATTCAGCAGCTCCCTGAGAGGAAAATAGGCTGCTTGTTTGCACAGCTCAAGTATATCTGAACCACTAAAACCTTCACATAAGGTTGCTATGTAGTCATAATCAATGTTTTCTTCCACATTTTCACCCTTTAAGATCACCTTTAGTATCTTGGCTCTCTCACTTCGGTCAGGCATGCCAATTTCAAAGGTCTGGGTAAAGCGCCTGAGTATTGCCTCATCTAGTTCTGATGGGCGATTTGTAGCAGCAAGAACCATCACACGAGCATTCACTGTAAAAATGATGCACAATAGTTTTAATATGAATGTCTGGAAACTGATGTAGACACAAACGGAAGTCTGGTACATCTTTTACTGGTAGTAACTGACACAATAAATTAATAAACAGAAGAATGGAATAAAAAACCATTTTCTTGAAGTAATGTCAAAGTATGAAATAGTACGTGCAGAAATCATATTTAGTATAGTACAGCATCCTTACTTTTTAAATAAGAACCCTTCTGCACTCCTATTCATCACTTCTTTTTGAGACAAGTAGTACTAGGTGTTGGTTACATTTAAAAGCTTGTTTAAGTGAGTTTAGGCAATAGCATGCAAGCTGGGAAAAGAGGGTAGTTTATCCTTGAGCCTGGAAAAAGAAAAATATGATCTTAAAAGTTTGGACTTGAGCCTGAAAAGAGCATGGGATTATTATTAATTCCAAGAAAAATTGTCTAATCTGAGGATGACATGGACCTTTGATGCTATTCGCTCACTTTAACTTGTATCCATTGTTGGCAAAACATTTAGCAACAGATACAACCTTCCTATATGAAATAATCAACAATGATTAATGGATATAATAGAGGGTTAGAAACTCCATCTCAATAGACTTTCTTAATTAGTGATAACAGAAGATCATAATGATGGGAACATGGCGCTGTCTTCTTTCATGATCCAACCTTACGACAATGAGAACCACAACTTTAACACACATGATAGTTATCTTTGCTTCACTGAGGGATAGCAGAGAACATAGACAATTAAAGATACTCTTATCTCAATGGACTTTGTCAATAGATGACAATAAAAAAAATTTCGACGATGGGAATACGATGCTTTCTTCTGTCATGCTCCAACCTCATGACAATGAGAGTCATTTAACACAGATGATTTCAACATCTACCTGTAAGTACATAGAGATATATAAAGAAAGCCCTCTCAAGGGTGTGGATCACCAATAATCTTTTATAAGTATTATTTACATATCAGAAACAAAATAAGATGCTTCTGACTTCAAATAGGAACCTAAGCATGTGTTTTGTTTTGAAAGACTGATCAAGAATAGCTTTCGGGGACAATTGTTATACAGGTTTCGTTTTGCAGCAGACCCAAGATAGTGAAAAACAGTAATCCAAAATTTTAGAAAGAACTATCAACTAATTGTTTTCTGATGTCTTTGCTCAAAGGATAAGAAAAGCTTTTTCAGTTTTCCTAAGTCTTCTTCATCAAACCTTCAGAAAAAGAATAGCTTTTAGCATTTATTGCATTCAACAAATAAGGAAAGGGAATCAAAATCATTTTGCATATCCTAAAATAAAAAAACATAAGATTTATTTCTCAGGGCATCTTTTATCTAGCGATCTCAGACACTAAGTTAAAAAAATCAACTATTGTTCCATGAAGCAAGTACAAAATAATATAGAGTTTTCAACCACATTCTTTGCTAACAAAAGAGTTCTCTACTGCTCTTTTACACAAAAAAAAAAAACTATACTCAATAAATGTCTGAATCAAATTCAATTAGCAGATGTGTGTGCAGACTCTCCATTAACATATCATTATTATTTTCTGTAGTATCACAAAATGACTACTAATAAACCTGACAAACATCATACATACTAGAAACATATAACTACATTCAGCAGAACAACAATAAAAAAAAATTCAAGAGAAAATTTAGTACCATATACCAACAACCTGGGAACCACCACGCAAATTAGATTCTTATAAAAACATATAGTTACATGCAGCAGAATAACAAAAAAACATTCATAAGAAGAAGCACGTCATGTACATGCTCGTTCAACAATGCACACTCACATTTGCTAGAAGGCTGTATTGATAGCATAAAGGGCCTTCTTGCCCTTGGGTTGCATATCATAAAAGAAGAAAGAATACTAGGTGTATGACAAACCAAAACTGGAAACAGATTTTGCTGATTAAGAGCAACCCACATAAGCAAGGAAATAGGACACACATCCAGACAATAAAGATAGCCAAGAAAATGGAATACTCACAATCAGTAGTGAAACCGTCCCACAAAGACATGAACTCAGTTTTCATGTTAGTCATGGCTTCATGATCTGTATTACGGCGCTGACCCAAGAAACTATCCACCTCATCAATAAAAATGATAGCAGGTTGTAGCTTATAAGCAAGGCTAAAGACAGCAGCCACTGCAACAGAACAAGCGAGATATTACACAGAATGCTTCTAGAGAACAAAAAGATAGAAGTAACTGACATGTATGGTGATATACAGCAAAATTTTAAAACATGATAACATGTGTAGCTAATGTCTAATTTCAGCATGATACATAGTGACAACAAATCCTAGTTCCAAATTAAAAGAAATTTCGGGTTCCTTCATCCAATGAATATCTCAATGGTACCAACTTTTCTGTTTTCCAGACATGTTAAGAATAGCCAATGAATATCTCAATGGTACAAGAAGATCACACGAGAGAATGACACGAACAACCTCAAAGAGCAAGTTTTCTGTTTTCCAGACATGTTAAGAATAGCATTACCTAAAATACTTTGTGCACTACCAAATACAAATATGGAACTTGTTTTCATAGTATCTATTGATAAAGCTCTCGTTATATATATAAGTTTCAAGACAATAATTCACAAAGGTCAACTAAAGAAGACACCTCTTCACCAATAATGAGATTGATATATTTATAGGTTATCAAGCACACAAGCAAAAGGAAAAACAAAATTCTTTTAAACTGTTACTTATTTTGTCAAGTCTTTACCATCTATGGTAGATTACACCTTCAAAAAACTCTTGTTATTTGTACAAGTTTTAATACAATAATTCACAAGGGTCAACAAAAGAAGCACCTCTACTTCAATAATGAGAATGATATATTTATAGGTCATCAAGCACACGAGCAACAGGAAAAACAAAAATATTTTAAAGAATTACTTATATTGAATCATTATAAATAATATCTTCAAAAGATTTTATCCCTCTATAAACATCCAAACTCCAAAGAAGCTTGTACATTTTTGCAATTCACATCAAGAAATGAGAGGCCTTTAATCTTCATTCTTTATAGGCCCATTTCAGATGGTGACCATATTAGCATAGCACTTATGGATTCTTCTTACCTATCAGAAAGAAGATATCAATTTCTCACTTAAAGAAATTATTTCAATGATTTGTGTCTCACCAACACTAAACCATAAAAAAAAAAAAATTGCCTCTTCGATGACAGAAATAGCAGATCTCATCTCAACCCTATTCTAACAATGAATTTAAACTTATGATATGACAAGAATTTGAATAAGGTCAATAACCTTGAACATACTTACATTTCATTTTAAATTGAATGAAACAAAAGAAAATAACAATAATTTTCTTGAACATGAAGAAAAGCAAGTAGTTTAGTAATCGTAACAGCCAAATATACTAGGAAATATATGAAAATAAGCAAAATTAGCCCTCTGTTATGTATCATAAAAACAGACTTACCTAGTTTTTGAGCATCCCCAAACCATTTACTCATCAAATTTGAGATTCTCACATTAATAAAAACTGCCCCAGACTCTTTCGCCAAGGCCTTTGCGAGCATTGTCTTTCCTGTTCCTGGTGGCCCATACAGTAGGACACCTTTTTGAGGACTAAGAAGCTTTCCATGTGAAAACAATTCAGGTCTACGTAGGGGGAGAATGACTAGCTCAAACAAAGCTTGCTTCACATGCTCCAAACCCCCAATAGACTCAAATTCAACATCAATGTGATCAGGGTTTATAACATCACAAGCTATTACATCCTGCAAATACATTTACACATTATCATTAAGCCATTGTTGAGTTACCTACAAATTGATTCCAAACAAAATGTAGAATTAAAAAATCATGTCCAAAAGAAAAAACCTTTAATAAAAATGAAGGTTACCCATATCCGTAAAACAAATTTAGAAGATGGAGGATGTCACCAAGTATATTATTATCTTCATCTATAAACTTAATTTTACATACCTTGTACCATCCCAGAGCATAGTGCTTACAGTGTTTAACAAGACAATTTCACACTATATCTGAGGGAGAATGAAACTTTGCATACAAGACTGCATCACACCGAAAAAAAAGAAAACAAATTTTGGAAATCCTGAAGAAGCTAATCTGGAAGATGAAATTTACATGATAGTGTGAGTATATTTTGCTGGTATCTGACTATAGTAAATTATGATATATGTGATACCAATATTAATCTAACTATTTGAAATGTAGAATCACACTGATTTTTCCAAGAGCTAATATATGATTTGCCATGCTAAGATATGACTTCAGACATGACACAACCATGCTGATCACATAGATAAATCCTGCTGTGTCATGCCCATGTGCCTTATGCAATAGATGGTAACTAGCACAGCTGCATATGTATGCACCTCTATGAGGCGCACGTATTTCTCTAGTACATGCAATTTGACTGCATAACTTAATGCTGTGTGCCATCAATTTGATACATGTTTGTTAACAAGCTCAAATCTTAATAGAAACAACCAAGGAAAGGTCAGGAAGGGAAACCAATCTAACAAAATCCTCAATTGCCATGGGTAGGAATTAATGCAGGACAGATTGATTGCCTCAAAAGAAAAAAATCATGGCACAGATTTGATTGCCATAACTTGGGATGATGCTTTGTGACAACATTTCTCATTTTTCATCAAGGGCCACATTAGAATGTTCAGGAGATACCAAGCACTTAAATAAAATATATATATATAAATAATGACATCTTCAAACTTGCACCGAGTTAAACCCTATACATCATTATTTGGTAAATGCCTAGTAATCGACAAAGACAAGAAGGGAAGAAACATAACCGCTCTATAACAAGCTCTCATGAGCTAAGGATTATGCTACACAGTAAGAAATTCAGAAGTACAAATATAATCCGGTCAAAAAAATTATGTAACAATGTTTATATGCATAACAAGAGTGCTGCTTTACGCTAAGCAAAAGTAGAAAAGACCGACATGAGGGTAAAGAGGAACAGGATGCTGTCAGTCCATGCTCAAATGAAGTGATCTTGTGTACAATATGCGATCAATTCCATTTCCAAGTCAAATTGAGATCAACCTAACTAAAATCAAACAATAACTTAGCTTAACCAAAAAAGCTCTACGATGTCATGGGTCCCTTACTAACCCTGGCCATGTATTTTCTTAGAAACTTTTCAAGGCAATCAATGCCTTATCTGAAACCACATGAAAATTGCGTACATACTCTAATACAAAAGAAAGGCTTTGAGAAAGGAAGCTACAAACATGATATCTATGAGATGTATTAACCAATTTAATACTTAAAGCCTACTGCAGTGTCTTAACTATGGAAGTCCACCAAAGGCAAGATAGTTCATATTTATCTATAATTGATGAATGACTATGCAATGTTTGCTAGTACTTTATGTAAGTTATAGGATCAATAATATTAGTTTTTAGTTAAATTAATCCCTTGGGAGGTTTGTCTTCCTCGAAACAGAGAAGTGATTGTAGGAGGCATAGTTCTAACAAAGCAATGCCAATACTATATCAGGGCTAATACAAAACTAAGCTGCAAAAGTGTTACAAAGCAAAATACTCTGTACTTTATGGAGTTTCATAAATAAAATACTGCAGAGTTTAATCTCTTTGTTTCAACCTTGACCTACAGGTTACTCATAATAAAAGACCATATTTATAAACATCATGGAGCATGGTGTCATCATTAGAAAAAACAGGGATTGACCAGATAAGAAGAACATCAAAGCAAGAATGTCAAGTTACTGTACATTATCGATCACGGGAACAACAATTATTGATCAAACATGTGTCAATGGAATGTGTCAACAAACATACACTATTCGTCGAATAATTAACAGAAGACAAACTGAATTAGAAATGGAGTACTCAAAATCATCTTGTTGGAATCCAATTCAATATAAAACCTAGGAGAAGAAAGGGATCGCAGACAAATTTCAATATCAGCTACTCAGAATCAAAACAGACTGGAAATTGTCTCCCCCAAAACAAACCCTAGGCATCACTATGTCAGTTAATTGCATTCAATAATACACGGAAACCTGCATCCGGAGACCTAAAACCCACAACGCCATAGAAAGAAACGACCGTGAGGGGTCACGGGGCATGTAGAAATCAAGAAGAAGAGGAAAGGAGAAAGGGAGGCGAGATGAAGACCTCGTACTGGTTGGTCTGAACGAGGGGCCGTCCCAGGCGCTTGGCGATCTCCTTCTTGTTTTCGAGGGCTTTCTTGCTTGCGGCGCGGTTGGGGTCGAGCTGGCGCAGCCCGGCGAAGAGGACGAGGCAGCTCAGCGCAGCGCTCGCTGCGTACAGCACCAGTTCCTGCAGGAACCTCGACTCCGATGGTCTCATGTCCCTCCCTCCTCTTTCTCTTCCGCCCTCTCCCGAGAATCCGTTCGCAAGCCCTACACCTCCGGTTTAACGTCTTTGCTGCTGCCCTTTTCACTTCTCTCATTACATAGTTACATTTAATATACACATTAATTATATATATATATATATACATATATATATATATACATATATATATATATACATATATATATATATTCTTTTTAGCTTGTCCACCAAGCAACGAATTTGAGGCGTATGCGACACCCGAAGAAGAACGAGCGACGCAATCGATTAATCGGAAGCCCAACCATTGTCGAGACGGAAGAAAATATTATATTACGGATGAATTTTCCACAAAAAAAAACTTAATTTTGATTTTTTTTTTTTTTTACAAAACATTT
>LVTN01000844.1:7804-42995 GCA_001649415.1 Musa itinerans | reverse complement strand
ATATATATACATATATATATATACATATATATATATATATACATATATATATATATTCTTTTTAGCTTGTCCACCAAGCAACGAATTTGAGGCGTATGCGACACCCGAAGAAGAACGAGCGACGCAATCGATTAATCGGAAGCCCAACCATTGTCGAGACGGAAGAAAATATTATATTACGGATGAATTTTCCACAAAAAAAAACTTAATTTTGATTTTTTTTTTTTTTTACAGAACACTTCTACTATAAAAAAATATTCAAACAGTACCCTCAACAATTAAGATACTAATTTCCTATCCAAAATACTACCCTTTGGATCGTCGTTCATTAAATGATTCGATATTGGTTCAGTTTGCCCATCCGATTCACAGGTGTAAACTTTGTTAAAATAACATGCCTTCTCTATCTCTCTCTTTTTTTCTTTTGTGTGTCCCTTCTAAATCTACTTGAAAACACAATAAACAAGTCAAATAAAATTAATACACACTAAAAACCAATTAATATATCATGATTCAAATAGATATTTATAATAGTTTTTTTTAAAAAAAAAATCATCCAAATAGAAATGAAAAAATAACTTATTATAGTATTTTGATCACCACAATAAAGATACCATAAGCCTTATAAGAAAATACTATAAATGATCTAAATAAATTCTTAATCCTAACCAAACTAACGATAAGCCTACAAAATATAATATTGTAATAATGTATGAGCAATACCAAACATAATATAATGTCATAATATTTTTTAATAATATTTTTAACATATTAATAAAACACTATAAATGTCATTGAAAAATAATACACGAGTCAAATAAAAACACTATAACAGCTTAAAAAAACGAGCAAAAAATTTTGATGAAAAAATTTTAAAAGTACATTTTGAGTATTTTTAAATTTAAAATATTACTAGGAAAAAAATAAAAAAGGGAGTAATACCCAAAATATGAATATTGCTTTAGAAAAAAAATATTTTATTATATTATATTATCGTAATGCATGTGAGAGTAGTAGATTTGGTTTGAGCTTGAATGATGAGTAGGATAAAATATTACGAATCTGTCTGTGCATCCCATACAAGTCCAACAAGTAGATGAGTTGTGTTCAGCATGTTTTTCTAAAGTTGCTTGTTCATGTTTGGTAAATATGTGGTGAGGAATTGATTTCAAACGTTGGACATGACCATGATGGATAGTAAGAAGGGAAGAAATTAATTTTAGGTACTTCGATAATGAAAATTCCACATCATGTGTGACTCATACATCAACATATAAAACTCATGGGTTAGTGTAAAATAACAGGGATATTTTATCTATAATTTCATTAAATGAGATCATGGTAATGAAATTTTCATATGTCTAAGAATACTTTCCAACAATCATATCCAGAAATGATGCATTTGATATGTACATGTGTGAGAAATAATTGGATACACCATTGAAATTGGGGGATTAAAGTTGCATCATAAAGAGAAACAAACAACCGAGTCAGTCTCAAAGTTTCAGATGGCAGAGACTCCAAAATGTTGCATTAATACCCAAAAGTTACATGTTAAGATCTCTACACTATAACATGCACAACTAAATAGAATGGCTATCGTGTTCAATGGGATTAATGGCTATGATATAGGAAGATAAAGAAACCTTAATCATGAAGAATTAATGAAGAGATGGAAAACCTATCTAACCTGACACAATAGCTAAGAGCTGACTGTGATATTGATCATATAAAATAAAGGCCACTCAACTGGTTGTAGGAAATGCACTCCTCAGTCCTTTCAGTCCCATGGGAGAATTCAATGAGGAATAAAACATCTAGGAAGATGCTTCATGTAATCTTAAGGATCTACATTACTTTAGCTCAGAGGAAAAAGTTTTCACATTGCAAAATCATAAACAAAATGTCAGGAAAAGAACCTGCTATCTGAAATTTTCTCCAGTGAGATTTTCGACAACCAATCCGAAATCAAACAATATCAAAATCGAACGTTTAAAATCAATATCAGATGTTGTATATGGATCATTCTGAAGTTTGACTACCAAAATCCAATAAAACAAACGTAAATTAGATAAAGACATGAGAGATTACATCAGAGATTACATAAGAGATTATATATATATAATCAACCCTAAAAAAAATGGAAATAAGCAAAAATAATGGAACAGAGGTGGTGGGAAGGCAACCTGTCTGTACGGATGCCAAAACTCAACGCTGGCGAGGAACAGATGTGCATCGAACCCGTTTTCTACTTCTGTTCCTTTTTATTTTCCAAACTGAACTCCTATGGCTCACGACTTCTGATTTAACAATGTGGCATCCCGCATAAGTCACGTGCCACCTACAACATCTTATAACACAGTTTGCTTGAAATCATATAATCTCAAATGTAAGTCATTTAAACTCGTTCTAATTTCTAAAAAACCTAAGAAAGAGCTGAAAAACACTACTAAAGTGAAGACTTCAAGAATCAAATATGACGCCAAGTTATTTCCTGCCACAGATCTGAATATCCAAAGCAATCTATCAGTCACTTCCAATGCACATTGCTAATTCTCGAACTATGATAAAAAGCTTACTTTCCCAGGATAAGGACCAAGAGTACATCTAGAACTGTCTGGTGGAGAACTGCCAGAGACCTTCCTGACTTAGATAGTTGTTCTTAATATCAAGTCATCCAGATATCTCTCTGACACGTACTGAATGTGGACATTGCACCTTCCATCCTGCTTAGGGGTGAATGTGTTTGTCTTGACTATGTGGATAGCATTTCTATCAAATAACAGGGCATATAACCATAGTGCATAAAACTGTTTTTTAAATCGTCCATCTGAAGAAGCAAAGAGAAGTAATTTTTTACAATATTCTTTTCCCTGAATTCACCCCAAGCGAATAGGCTTGGGACCGAGTTGCCTAGGCAATTCAGGCCTTGGCAACGAGTTCAGGAGATACCAAATTCAGCTGGAGAAGGGAAGAGAGAGAAAGAGAGAGAGATGAGAATGTTGACAAGGAGAAGAGAGGAGAGGAGAGACGAGAAACAAGATGTAGAGAAGGGAAAAGAGAGAGAAAGTAGAGAGAAGAGACTTGAGAGGATAAAGACAACATTTTTTACTCCAAGATCATTCTGTTATGAATTACATTAAAAAAGCCTCTATTTATAGGCTCAAGTAACATTCTAATATAACTTAACCTAACTCCATCAAGTAATTACTTCTAATACCAACACAACCTATAATTCCAACTAATCAAACACAAGTTCCAAAATTACAATCAACAGTTCAAACCATTGATTCAAATCTCAACCATACTGGTCAGTACGTTCCCTTTTTTATGAGTCCAACAATTGAATAATTTGTGGATTGGGCAATTTCGCCCAGTTTGATCCATATCAGACATATTGCTGGTAAATTCATGACGGCAGGTTTACCGATGGTACACTTAGTGGTACACATGCCCATTACCTATACTCATCCTACCTCTCCATTTATTTTTTAATTTCTTCATTTTCTTCTCTTTTTCTTCATTTTCTTCTGTCTCACAAGCCATGTCATCACCTCCCAGGTGCCATCACTCCTCATTCTCTACATGTTCCATCTCCTTTTGCATGGGAATGTCCTAAAGTTTGCTCACTCTACATTGTAACCACTCAGGACCTAGCTAGTACTGATTAGCCTACATAATATACAGTAACAATACAAGTACCTATTTGGCCACTGGACCAAGAATTTAATCAATGATTATGATTTAAAATACTAGTCCACCAGCACGTACCAATTGATATTTATAGGTTAAGAATGTCAATTGTTTAAATACCAAGTGATAAATTATGCAATGGACATTTACAAGGAAATTAGGGTATGCAAATTATTCAACTCTAACACCTGATAAAATAATTAAACCCAAGCAGAGAACATGTTAAGAATCAAATCAAAAGGTCAGTACTCTCTTCAAGAGAACCAATATTGGATGCAGAACAGGTCATTCAGATAAGTATAACTCCACACCCTAACATAAAGTGAAAAGATTAGGCAATCTTCTACAGCTTCAAGGAGAACCAGTGGATACAAAGCAACTAGAGAGACACAAGAGTGAAAAGCATGTTGATGCTTTCTCAGGCTTGCCACATGTAGAAGGAAATTAGAACATTTCCTCAAGGAGAGTTTCTAGAAGAGGTACTCAAGCGATGATCACATATGATTCATAACACCATGTAAGAAAAATGTAATAAATTTCAATCAATAAACTGGAACAAGGTTCCTCAGAATCTATTATGAATTTAGGCAGTCTTGAACAGATTAGATGTAACAATTATCTTCTGGTTCACGTCTGATAGCATTGCAAGTCTATCCGAAATAAGAAAAAAGAGAGGGGGGAGGGGGAGGGGGGGAGTTTGGAAGGGGAGAGAGAGAGAGAGAATGATAGAATTGTTGCAGGGACAACCTACCAATAATATCTACAAGTCCATTATTTTAAGCATGTTTATTGAACCAAGGATGTAACTTCACAAGGTCAAGACATGTGTTCAATGTGCATAAGCGAACCCTTCAAAACATGTTAAAACTAATATACTCTTAGTGGAATCTAATAAAGCATGCCAAAAGCATATTGCATACGATGTGAGAAAAATCAACTCTGTAGAAACAACTGACTGAGGTTCTGATAAGATGTTGAAAGAAAATAAATGCCGAAACCAAAATTGTTATCATCCAAGGAAAAGATATGTAGTTGTATCTAAATTCTTCAGACATAATGCGATGCCTAAGCTTTACAAGACAATAAAGCATTCAAAGAAGCATAGTTCTTTATGTTCGCTACCCATGGATCTTTAAACTGATTTACTAAAAACATTTTATGGACTATCTTTATTCTTCAGTATCTTTCTCTAGTATAGTTACACCAATTTGACATAGGTTCTTTTAGTAAAGTACATATGTTATTGATAACCTAGTTCCATCAAGTCTACTTTACACTTCTCTTTTACCATCTCAATAAATTACTTATTTCTCCACCTCCACCTTGACTTGCCTTCAGATGAACTAAATCCACTCTATATCATACTAAACATAGATAGAAACAATTAGTACTTCCCATAAGAACATGCCAAAAATGCAAATCCTACACTACTTGTTCCCCCAATTTCTATTCAATCCAATGGCCATGCCACATAATGGAGGAGTTTCTTAAGTATACGTTTATATCCGAACAATAGGGCGTCATAGTTTGGTACGTTGCAACCAAAAGCATCAAAGTTGGTGACAAACACATTCCTTGTAGTGACAGAGAGCAAAACCCTACCAAAGAGGCGAGTTGGGATCTCAGATAAGCTTGAAAGGGAGGGGCCAGGGAGTGGACCTAGGGACCTCGACCCGGTCCTTGATCCGCTGGATCATTTTCTTCCGCTTCCCCCGCGAGTTGCCGAACGAGCCCTTGAATCGCTTCCCTCGCTTCGTCTTCTTGTCGCCGCGACCGCACGGCACCACGAACCCAGCCACCGGCGGTGCAGCAGGCATCATAGAGGAAAATGAGCGGACCATCGGCTGATGCGCCAGCCGCTGCATTGCCGCCCTCGCCAGCCACCGCATCGCCATTGGAGCCTCCGAGAGTGAGCGCCGCACGGGGTTACAAGCGCCATTCGAAACCCTTTTCCCATTGTGCTGGCGAGCGGACACCGAGCTCGGCAGTTAGGTTGGGTCGGACGCGATTCCGTGCAATGACGACATCAAGTCGAACCGCGTGCCATCGACAGACACTAAACAGATCCATTTAGATAACGGGCTGAGATGCGGAATGGGATCCGATATTTATCTGATCGGATCTGGATCCATGATCGACCTCTAATGGTTTGGATCTCAACTCGGTTTATACTTACATAATGAAATATATTTATAAATATATTTTACATAGCAAAAATATGCTTGTGATGTGTTGTGTGATCCAAGAAAGAAAAGAAAAATCTAAATTAGTGGAATGGTGGCAATCCCTATATAAGCATGTCTTGATTACAATTGACTGTGGAAGAACACATTATTAATAATAATTCATCATTAAATATTTACATGAAAGTAAAATGTCAATCACATTAAATCGATAGACTATAAGCATATGAGAGTAATGCCCGTCATGTGTGTGTCGACAGACGTGCGGACAAAGCATCGGTTCTCCGGCTGGGAGGCAATAGAGGAAGAAGAAAGCAAGCATCGGTTGTTGGAACAGAGCTGGCTCAGATCCCACTGGAAGCACAAAGAAGAATCGATGGCAACGAACATGTCATGTGGTCTTCGTCGGCTTTGGGAATCTCCCTCCCACCCCGCCTCCGGAGACCCGCGTTGACGCGGAACATCACGCGCCCCACCGCCCCTTTGCCAACCCACATGGCCGGCAACCCCGCCCCGCCGCACCCGCTCATCGCTGGTGCCTCTCCCGACCGTCGCCAGATACCCCCGGCCCCATCTTCGCCTCCTTGTCACCGCCTCCCCCGGCACTCCGCCCAACTCTGCTCCCCTTCCCCCCAACCCACTCAGTAGTTGTTGTCCATCAATGCCTTGAGCAAGACACAACCTCGACTCCTCTCTCTCTCTCTCTCTCTCTCCATCAAGCTATATAACGCAAACCCCCTCAAACGCTTCTCCTTCCCCTGAGCGACACCAATCCGCGACGCGACATGGAAGATCATGACAACCTCAAGGCGACAGAGCTGACACTTGGTCTCCCTGGGACGGATGCGAAAGAGAAGCCGACGCCGGCCGCCCCAAACGTCAACAAGCGGAGCAAGGAGGAGGAGGAGGAGGAGTGCTGTGGTTTCACAGGGAGCAGCGGGCGGCCGGCGGCTAAGTAAGTTGTCTACGTACAAGCAGCTTGCTGGGTGTAGATATTCTGAATGATGGACATGGCGCGCATGCAGGGCACAGGTAGTGGGATGGCCACCTGTGAGATCTTACAGGATGAACAGCTTTAGGGAAAGGAAGATGGAGAAGAAGGAAGAAGACACAACAGGAATCTACGTGAAGGTCAGCATGGACGGAGCTCCTTACCTGAGGAAGGTGGATCTGGGAGTCTACAACAGCTACGAAGACCTCACCGATGCCTTAGACGCCATGTTCAAAGGCTTCTCCTTGGGGAAGCGGATCACACAAAGACAAGCTCATGATCTACATAGAGTTGCAGAAGGAGTTGACGAATCCGAGCACGCCATCACATACGAAGACAAAGATGGAGACTGGATGTTGGTCGGAGATGTTCCATGGGAGTAAGTATCATTAATTGGATCTTTAACGAGCTTACGGATGAATCTGATTTCCTCTTCTCTGTTGCATCTACATCTATACATATCCACCTGCTTGGATGTGCAGGATGTTCGTCTCGTCATGCAAGAGGCTGAGGATAATGAAAGGCTGCGAAGCACGAGGCTTAACGTCGAGCCCGTAGCGAGGGAGTTCGAGACGCACACAATTCGATTTGGTTCGGACATCCTTCCATCACGAAGAGGAAAAAGAAAGAAAGAGACAAGTTAATAGAAGAAGAAGAAGAAGAAGAAGCAGTAGTTGTATTGAATTATTTGTACTTGGTTTTATTTCTACAAAGCATGATTTCCAGTTGTTTCTCCAGCTTTTATGATCTTTGTAATACTCATACATATCATAGTGAGAAGATTTATGGCTATTCTTCTACCAAGAAGACAGAGAGATGTGATCCGAAAAATATTAATTTATGTGACAAATGTTGGGGTAAAAACCCAAAGATAAAAATTGAAATTGATCTAATAAAAAAAATAATAATAATAAGCATTAAAATTCACTTATGGTTGAATTAATTCTCTAAGGATGATGATACATGAAGATAAAATTCATCTTGGGTGTGGCAGGCAGCCCATTCTTCCCCTCATTATTGCCCATTAAATACCAAGTGCTACTTGCAACACCTCAGTATAAATAATTAGGGAGGAATCCACCCCTGATATTAAAATTAGAATAATATCATTTTAAAATTTTAAATAAAAAGGTTTGGTTGATTTTTATTTTTGTTTACTTTTCATATAAATATTATTCGAAAACCAATTCAATATATGATTACGACCTATTGATTAATATAGATTTTAGTTGTCCAATACGTTAGAGGTTCAGATCTAATCCGAAGGTTGAGAATGAGATATGAATCAGAGCAGAGAAGCAAAGGACGAGACATATTGCACTAAGATATTAATACTATATCATATATGAATGATTGATGTCGATGTAACCTTAACCATAAATCTGTGGAGACTATTATTTGGGAAACATCCAATCCACTAACAATTTTGTGTTCATCCGATAATGATATGATGCAATACTCCAATCCCATCGATCTTTGTCAGTACTCCTTTTGTCTACGAGTCAGAGTATAGTTTTCTTAAATCTCATCTCGATATCAAAATATCGTTGACTTGTCATTCCCATACAGATCACTCTATTCTCTCTTTTCCAATAACGTTTTCTTACCTAAAATAAAATAAAAATAATTATTTATTATTTATTAGGTCATGAGTGTCACCATTTGGAGGTTGACAAGTTTTCTAGCCTATCAATGTTTTTCAATAATATTTTTTTGTCTATCAATTGGTTTAGATATAGTAATATACTCATCAGATCTTTATAAGTCAATTTTAATCTTATTCACTTCTAATGAAAGATTAATTAGAGTATTTCAATCTCACCCACTCAAAGATTAATTAGCTCAATGATAGCTCGTTGTGATGAGTTTTCTAACTATATCTACATGTAGTCCTTTCCTACTTGAACCTCCTTATCTGAATATTAAGTTGACTCTAATACCAAATGTTACAAGTTTGATGGACTATCTGACCTATCAATTTTATTTGACCTAAACTATTAACCAAAATATTTAAGTCATAAGTGTCACCATTGGAGGTTGATAAGTTTTCAATAATTTTTTTTATCTATCAATTTTGTTTAGTTTAAATCATATTAAAATCGATAGTAATATACTCATCATATTTTTATAAGTCAATTTTAATCTTATTCTTTTATTGAAGTCGATAGTAATATACTTATCCTATCTTTATAAGTCAACTTTAATCTTATTCACTTCTAACGAGGGATTAATTAGGGTATTTCAATCTTCCTCACTCAAGGATAATCCAAATCTTGAGAGGTAGTTCAATGATGACTCCTTATGATGAGTTTTCTAACTATATTTACATGTAGTCATTTCGTACTTGAACCCCCTTAGTTAACTCTAATACCAAATGTTATAATCCGAGCTTGATGGATTATTTCACCTATTAATTTTATTTGACCTAAACTATTAATCAAAATACTTAAGCTGAAATTGATAATAGTATATTCATCAAATATATAAATCAATCTTAATCTTAGCCATGTGGAATTAATTGGGATGTTTCAATAAATCCCCCCTCGTTAGGTCAAATATCAAATATCAAGATAAGTTTTTACTATATCTCCCTCTAGCTTATTATCATTATTAGTTTTGATATTATTTATTATGTCTCGACGTGATGATGGAATAACTATTGATTAATTTTATAAAATTTAAATTATTGACTCAAAATGTTTAGGCTTAATACACTTATCAGATCTTAATAATATAACGATCATGACATCATCACATAAGACCTAATATAGTACAATTGCGTTTAAAATACTTAAATGATTGATTCGTTAATTTTATTAAGTCTAAACCTAAAATAATAATAGTGTAATTTCTAATGTGTGAAACTAAATCAAAGTATTATAATGATCATGTTTATGTCTTACACACTTTGACCGTTTTCCAGTGATAGATATCACATCACATGAGAAAGTTAAAGCAGAAACTCCGGTGGTAAGATTAGAGGCATTGCTCCGAGAAAAGCAACGGGAAAACTCAGGTGATTCCTTTGCACGGTTGTTCAGCCCTTCTCTCTCTCTCTCGCTTTAAGCTCCACTTGCTGCTTGTCTTGTATTATAATCACTCATCTATTCTCATATCCACCACTATGCTTACATTATTATTCCTCCAACGCCTCTCTCTCTCTCTCTCTCCCTCATTTCGCTTTCAGCTCTACTCATGCTGCTGCACGCATATTTATAATAATATTGTATAATAATATCGACATTGTGCTTAAATTAGACTTCCTCCTATGTTCTCTCTCTGGCTCTTCTCTCCCCGCTGAATCCAGCCCGTTTCTCGTCCTCCACGCCACCACTTGAAAAAGATCTCCATCTGAGGAAGAAGCAAAAAACAACAGTACGTAGAAAGAGACGGTACGCACAGCGTGAGAGAGATGAAGATACTGTGTGATTTTTGCGGCAAAGGGGAGGCTTTGGTGTTCTGCTGTGCGGACGAGGCCGCCCTCTGCGACGCCTGCGACCGCCGTGTCCACTGCGCGAACAAGCTCGCCGGCAAGCACCGCCGCTTCTCCCTCGATCCCCCTTCCGCCTACTCCCACCCGCTCTGTGACATCTGTCGGGTACTGCCAACGGAACCGATTCAAAATAACTAACTCTGATTTATAGCCAAAGTTTGAACCTTTTGTGTGTGGGTGGTGTGTGTTGTATGATTCGTAGGAGAAGAGATCGCTTTTGTTCTGCCGGGAAGACCGAGCGATCCTTTGTGACCACTGCGATGCTTCCATACACAGCGCCAATCACCTCACCATGAAGCATAGCAGGTTCCTTCTCACCGGCATCCGCCTCTCCGCCTCTCCTATCTCCTTCCCGGAGGCAGAGATTCCGGGTAGCAGCGCCAGTAGTATCTCAGAGTACCTCATCAAGATGTGCCCGGGCTGGCACGTCGAGGACCTGCTGGTGGAAGACGGAACCGCTGCCGCCGTGGATGGTTTCCCCAATGTTTGCCGCTCTATGACCAAAAGCTCTCATCTTTACGGTATCGGACCGTCGCAAGATCTTAACCTTTTATGATATGTTGTGCAGGTGGATGAGTTGCTGCCGTTGCTGGAGGAGGGGCTGGACGGCGGCGGGCTGGAATCCATCAGCGCGCCCCATGTACCCCAGTTCCCTTCCACACTTCCTCCGGCCGGCGGCACCCGTCACCCGCACTCCCTCGGAGGCAAGGAAGTAGCAATCAACCTCGAGCGGTGGAGCAACGACGCCTTCATGGTGCCACAGATCTCCCCTGCTCCAACTCCCGGCAAGAGATCAAGACACTCTGTTCGGCACTACTAACTTGGCCTTGCTTGGATTGGTACTATGTTGGCAGGTCCCCTCTTTTACGAAGCTAGAGTTGTGTGTTTGTGCTGCTTCAAACTCCTGATACGTCTTTCTTGCTCGTTGCTTAGTTTCTCTCTGAGCTAGCACTAGCACAGCAAGAAAGAACGCAATCGTTGAGATCTCCGTGTGGTTCTTCTGTTGGTTTTGGTTGGCATAGTGCCTCCGGGTTGGATATGACGCTTCTTATTTAGTTGTTGTTTGGGCAAATTCTAAACAATAATCCTTATTTTCACTATTTTCCTTGTTATTTTTTTTTTCATTTATTCCCAAAGAATTTTTATTTCTTAACAGATGAAATTACCTTTACCCTCCACCACCTCCATCCCTCGATCATCACCCTACAACCTCCATCCCAGCTCCCTTCGCATGCCCTCCCCTTCGTTGAATCTCGACACCATCGACTCTCCATCGAGCTGATAGTGGCGAACGGAGAGGAGGGAGATGACGAGAGTGGTGATGTGAGGGCGACAAGGTATAGGTGGCATTCAACATGATAATTGCATTAGCATAGGTGGCATGCAACATGATAATTGCATTAACAGAGGGAAGGAGAAATAGGGCCTCATGATGGGACAACAAGAATGTATGACAACAAAGGATGCTGAGGACTAAGACGACAAAGAGGAAAATAAAAGAAACAGAGTGACGAGACGAAGAGAGCTAGCAACAACAACAACCATGATGAGATGATGAGACGAAGAGAACTAGCAACAACAACAACCATGATGATTTTTTAGGAAATAAAGGATGTGCTACAAAAATAAATGAAAAACAAATGCTAATACAAAAAGTAAAAATAAAAGGTTTTTTTTGGGTAAATTAACACTACCAAAGGCTGAGACGAAACTTCATCCAATATATTTATTTATTCATCATGAGTTTCAGAAACAAAACCCGTCTTAACCAATTACCCATTATATAGAAAAAGAAAACAAAAAACCATTACTTGCACAAAAGAATATACCATGTCAGATTGAGTAGCATTTAATTTCCAATCTGCTTAAACTTGCATTCGAACTGATCAAAATATCTTACAACTACATCTAAAACGAACATTTTAAAGCAAAGAAATAACCGGGGGTAGCACAAGTGTCCCAGAAATAGGCTAAAATAATGATCATTCAAGTCATTGGTGCTTTGTTAGTTTGGCATATTAAGTATATATCGTCTCTGATAATAAAGCAACAAAATAAAATCAATTCTCAGTTCCGGAATAATTAGCATCACAATAGGCCCCACCAGTAAGAAAAAAAAAAATTGATGCATTGGATATCTACGCCTTACATGGACTAGTAATCATCCATGTGCACAAAAAGCATGAGAAAACTGTCCTGACCTCTAACTAGGAGAGCCGCAAGAGCCGCAAGAAACGCACACGCAGAGACCTTTAGCTCGCATGTCCAATGCCCTAGTCTTTACACGTAAAATTTTAATAAAAACCAAATTCCGAGAAGCAAAAAAAATGCATAGATAGAAAATTAAAAGAAGTTTTTTTTTTTACTTACTATCAGAATGCAGCTACATATTCTGATAAATTTGAACTGCTAGGAAGCTCTCTCCATCAGAGTCAGAATGCAGCTACATATTCTGATAAATTGAACAGCTGAAGAATCTCCCTCCGTCAGAGGCACAAACAATAAGGGAAAATTTACAAGACGGGTGAGAATGACATCATGGAGTTCAAAGATAATTCACAAGATAAGGCAATATGAGGTCGAAGAACCCTTCACAATCTCCAGCTTACTCCAGATTAACTTCTCGAGCAAAAGAGCTGCAGCTGTTTTCTGACTACACTTTCTAATTCTTCCTATTCGCCTAGCTTGCATCCCGTAATATAAGGGTGATCATACATGATGTACTTGGTCCAATATGTTCTGTACTTGGTCATTACCATCTCCAACCATGGTTTCATGTTCCCATTATAATGGACTACAGCAGCATTTTGTATCTCTGAGTGATCAATGCTAGGGTTATAACCCAAGCCAAGAACATGCCATGATTTGTCCAGCGTGTGTGTCAGTTTATAAAACGTAAATAGTCCTGGAGGGAGTGTCCCCAGTTTCCACAGCACTCTCTTCATTCTAGACATCAAAAAGAGAGAAACGAGTTAAAAACTTTAACCAAGTGGTAAAGAAAAGAATGTCATGTCTCTTTATGCGCTCGTGTAATCCAGTGGTAAAATATGCAGTTGAAATGTGTATCCCAGCATGCTGGTTTTGTAAGGCTGATTCCAAGCACCAAATGTAATTTGCCAATGACCACAGAGGTGGATCATGCATTCTGCATAGGATATTTAAGGTAACAACAAGATAGTAGTTATCACTACAACAGGGCAATATATGCCTGCTCATGATAGTATACCACATTGTTATCTCCGTACAGAGGATATTGAAAAACAGGCAATCGAATTCTATCTTATCTATTAGCTCAAAAGGTCAGCATTTAACACGGTTACTAGAAGAGGAGGCTAAGTTTTGTATGCGGAATATCTGCATGAGGCAAGCACTAGAATATAATCCATGTCACATCTATGAATCTAGGTTGACAGTGGTTAAAATTCAACATGGCCACACCAAGATTCTGAATATACCATCTGGCTTCAAAATTGCTAATGAAGCAGTATTTTATAGAGATCATGTGTTGATTGCTAGACGAGAATGTCCGTTGAACTTTGGATGTAATGTGAACGCAGAAGCTGTCAATAACGATTCAGAATGAAAACTGAACACTTTAAGGAAAATGCTAATGGAAATGAGACCACAATGTAAATATGCATAATTCATTTACCAACAAACCAGGGTATATGGAATATTTATGAGATCATTAAATTAGGAGTAACAGAATAAAGATCCGTCTGGCCTCTGCTATACTTCCACCGTACTAGTGAACCTGGGATGAGAAAACAACACTTTGATTCATTGAGCATATATGGTGAAAGTAACACAGGTTATGTCGTTCAAAATTCCAACTGAATGCTCTGTGTAGTGATAATACAAGGATCATCACAATGAGAAAGTTTCCAAATTTATTCTAAGCAAGGATAACAGTTAAGTTGAACTAACAGATCTTGACAACCAAGACTACAGGGATCTCATATTAACCAAAAGCTAAAGTTTTCAACAATAAGGGTAAGTAACTCAAACATATGCACAGTTTAAAACATTCTAAATGCTATATTTGGGAGGGTAATTTGTAGAATAAACCTGGATGCTGACTAAAAATAATGCTATTCTATGGGAAAGGCAAAGAACATAAGTTATGGTAATTGTAACGCAAGTTAAGGGAAAAAAGGTTTGTGTGCAGTTTATATACTTAAAATCCTCTCTGACTGTTATTTATATAGAAACTACAAATATGCCAAAGGTGTCCCTGAATGAACATGGCCTAGAAGTACTCTATTCAACATAAGGCACAAAGTATTGGAAAACAGCATAATTAGTTCAATTGTAGCATAATTTATATATTTAGCATATATGACATTTTTATTTTTCAAGCATCATATACAGTTATGAGGAACTAAATGAAGAGCAGTTTTTCCATAAACATACCATGTTCTGCCACTTGTGATAAATACGAGTTATATCTTTCTTCTTCCACTCCTTAAGGTAAAAAGTATTCATCCCATATGCCCAGCCACTGCTTGGTCGAATCCACTGCTTGTCTCAGACTAAGAAAAAGCAAATGAAGTAAAACCTGAAATCCAAGCGTCATCACCTCGGAGCAGCAATCATGACTAATGTACATTAACCACACAAGATAATAAAGTAATACCAGCAATTAGTGAGCACATATTCCAAAGGCAGTCAACAGGTACTGTTCTCTCCAATTTGAACTCTGTAGAAGAGTTTGAAGGTGAGATACAAGGCAAAATAGAGTTGCATTTCTTGATAAGAAATGTAGCAAATATATTAGTGAAATTATCCTATGGCTTGAAAAGTTTGGACTGCTTGTATCATCTGTCTCAAAAAAAATAAATTTTACATATCACAAATAACAACCACTGTCCATGACAGTAGCATACCTTTGAAAATTTAAAATTCAACCACAAGCACATAAAAAGAGGGACAGAAATACGAAGAATAAAAGAAAACTTAGTGATGCTTGACACATATTACATGGTGCGTATAAGCAGCAGAGAAGTTTGTAAATCTACCATCTATAGGACTATTTTTTAACATCCTTTCTAACTACCAATGGCATAAAAATAACCCATTCATTTGGAGTAAAAGTTGACAAACAATCATAATGTATTTAAATTATCAAAACTTATAACCAGACTGGAAATTTATTAAGGATGAACACTTGAATTTATTTCTCCTTTGGCCTAGGATATCTTAGTAGTATATGGTCAACTAATAGTTTAATATCCTCTAACTATGTCCTTGTGAGTAATATCCATCCTTCTAAAATTCATCTTCCATGGAGTTATGAATAAATACTAAGCAGTAAGCAGTCACCTAAAAGGCTACTTGTCCAGAAAGAATATCCACCCTAAAAAAAGATGACTTAGTTTACAAAAAAAAGAAATATCATTTTGTTACATAATTCACATTTTTTTATCTCCAGTACAATTGAACCATATACATGTCAACAACCTGATAACAAACAGCAAAAGAACTCAACAATACATGGTCTAGTAAAAGAAAATTGATTATTAAAACCAGGGTTCATTGTACTATGGTATACCGCCTGATATATACCAGTCCGACAGGGGACTGGTATGTGGACCACCTTGTATAAGGTGGTATTTACTAAAAGGCTTTGTATCACCTGATATGGGCCTAAACCGTTCAGTAATAGTTGAAATCCAACCATTAAAGACCTGTACCAGTCAATAACAATCAAATTTCGATCGCTACCGATCGATGGCTCAAATGTAACGCTTTCCAACAGTCAAAATCCATTTAAGGATTTTTAAACCCTTTCCTCCTCTCTTTCACCCCCTTTCACTCTCTCAAACTCTTATACTCTCTCAATCTCTTTCTCACTCCATTCTTTCTCTTATTCTCACATTGCACTATCTTAAAACTTCACAAAGCTGTAATTTGTGGATTAAATCAAGCTTGAGAGACTAATTAGGGAAGATTATATCTAAGTTAGAGAAAGAACTCTCTGATCAAAGGTATATAGATAACTTCTCAATCACATTCAGCCTCTCGATCGATCCGGAGGCATGACAGCGATGTGGACAGTATCAAACAAGCCTCGATCGACGATGGCAGCAATGTGGACTCCCCGGCGTCCCAGTCATCATCAGCATCAAACAAGCCTTATCCATCATAAATGGGTTGACTATAATACATAATAGCATTTGCCTGCAAAATTTGGCTCTGTATCCTACTTAGGTACAATCATGGCATGTGAGAAACTTGCTTAGAACCTAAAAGGGCTGCTGGCAGGAAGCGAGTCCACCTTAGTGGTCACAATTTTTTATGTATGCAATCATGAAGCTAACTTTAACATCTTGTTAGAAATGGTAAATAGTCTAGACGAATAAGGGAATGAATTTGCTACCATTAAAAATATTTGTATTAGGAACCAAATGAATATAATCCAATAAATTCAGTTGTGTCGATATCAATACTTGGTGAAGTCCTCCTAATGCAGCCCATCTAAAATTTCAAATTCATTTTTTTGAATAATTTTTAATGAATCATATTTGTGAACTTCACACGATCTTCTATGATGGGAAGATGTTACAGAAACAAACAAGACATCAGAGTTCGAAAGAAATTACAGCAATAGTTACAATGGTTTGATTGGAAGTTATTCTCATCCTATTGAAATGATGTACATCATTTAGTTGCCCTTTTTAATTCATCACTAGCCACTTAACTGATGCATTAGTGTGCTACATGTCACTTAAAACATCATTTTTGCAATAATAAAAAGGCTGATACATGTTTCTCGGCATATTAATTTGAAGTCAATTGCAACAGGATACCAAAGGTCTTTTGCTGTAACAAAAGAAAAAGTATAAACCACACTGATGTACATCAATGGTTTGATTGGAAGTTATTCTCATCCTATTGAAATGATGTACATCATTTAGTTGCCCTTTTTAACTGATGCATTAGTGTGCTACATGTCACTTAAAACATCATTTTTGCAATAATAAAAAGGCTGATACATGTTTCTCGGCATATTAGTTTTAAGTCAATTGCAACAAGAAACCAAAGGTCTTTTGCTGTAACAAAAGGAAAAGTATAAGCCACACTGGTCCAGCAAACAATAGAGACCCTTGATGAATCCTACTTAACTACATAAATATTTAAGTGTCACATAATAGTTGAAAGACTAAACAGAATTTATAGATGATAAAAAGGCTGATACATGTTTCTCGGCATATTAATTTGAAGTCAATTGCAACAGGATACCAAAGGTCTTTTGCTGTAACAAAAGAAAAAGTATAAACCACACTGGTCCAGCAAACAATAGAGACCCTTGATGACTCCTACTTAACTACATAAATATTCAAGTGTCAGATAATAGTTGAAAGACTAAACAGAAGCAGCATGCTTAGGTGTTCAAGCTTGAATGGAGATGTTCTGCACAGTATAATGATTTCAGTCACCCCCTAACTATTAGATGAGGATATAAAGGAAATATACTGAAGCTAAAGAATCTTCAGAATTTCAGCATGTTTTTGTACTTGAAAGAATAACAAAAGTGTCAAGATGTTACCAACTTCTTTTCTTGTATATATGATGGATAGAATTATAAGGGGCATATGCGAAGTTTGGATAAAACAGAATGTTTATCATACATCATTTCAACATACTAAAGAGCAAACATAAATTTAAGCGGCTTGCATCCCAAGTAGGTCGAACGGAGCCAATCATACAGTTTCTCCAAACAGGAAAGCTTATTTGATGATTTCACATTAACCCTTAGTTCATGAGCAGCTGTCATATAACATATCGGTTTAACGTAGCATATAGCTAATTCAAAATATAATTCTTGTGCATGATGGGTCTTAACCCTTCAAATTCTTGGGCTCTGTTTGTTGCATGCTTAACAACAATGCTAAACTACGATTAGGTATACATTATACGGTACTTGCGCTGACGTCCTGAGCATTTGAACTTAGACATGTAACAGCAATCAGGAGATTTCTGAGATAAGTTAGGCTTCATAAAGATTTTTGAGTCAAAATCATTGAGAGAGAATTCGAAAATGAGATGCCCAGGAAGCCGCATCCGAACAAATTTGGTAAATCATATACATCGCACTCATTGGATCTTCAAGAAAATAACATCCAGGTCACAACCAACGAAGCATGGATGTGAGTCGTCTAGGGGCTCCCAAACCCAGATCTCAAGAAAACCAAAGAATCTCAAACAGGAACAGAGAAGACTCCACTCACCGGGAGAGATGGGGGCGGCGCGGATGCTGCCACGTGCCGCAAAGAAGAGCAAAGAAGCGAGAACAAAGAGGAAGAGAAGCAGGAGGACGGAATCCGCCGTCGCTGCTCCTGCCGCCGCCTCCGGCCGCTAGGAGCCGCTTCGATTGGGGCATTGGCGCCCAACTCCCCAATCCAAACTACGCAGGAAATGCGAGCTAGGGGCGGTGATGCGATGCTAAATGGCTTCTTATATACTCCTGTCCTGCGGTGACGAAGCACTGAAGTCTCGAAATAGAATGATATTTGTGTTAGTTGGTCGAACCGTGCGAACTCAAACTCAAACTCGAACTCGAACTCGAACTCAAACTCGAACTCGAACTCGAACTCGAGCTTTTGTTTGACTCGGACTTGGCTCGTTCAATATTATATTGAATCAATCAGGATTTTTATTATTTATTTCGTTAATGAGACCAGCTAAAATATCGGCGTCTTATCCGTTTCCCTATTTTCTTCTCTCTGCCCGCCTCCCGTCCCGCATCGAGCGATGGCTGCCGCAGCCACAACGGACGCCGCTTCTTCTTCCCTTCTTAAACTCTCTCTCCTCCGTTTCCCCAACAGACTCCTCTCGTCCTCCTCTCTCCGCCTCCCTTCTTTCCACCACTTCGCGTCCGTGCCCCTCTCCGTTTCCCACTGTCACCATCCTCTCTCCCCTCTTACGCCCCTCCCCTCTTTCCCCAGAGCTAAGAAGGCCCTCGCCGTCGATGGGGCCGAAGAGAACGCCGCTGTCACCACGGTGGTCGACGAGAAGCTCGATGACGGCGCTGACGACGGGGTCCCCGAGGAGGTGAAAGCCCCGGTGCGACGGCCGTGCGAATTATACGTGTGCAATCTTCCCAGGAGTTGCGACATCCCCCAGCTCTTGGATCTCTTCAAACCTTATGGCACCGTTCATTCCGTCGAGGTGGTGGCGCTTAACTTCGTTTACTGGTTTCCTTCTCGCTTCTTGCCGTTCCTATCCTCAATTAGTTTCTGTTGTCTTAGCCGTGAGTGAGGCTCGGCATCAAAAGGGGGCATGCCAACTTTCGCTTGTAGCGAAGAAGGGGCTTCTTTTGTTGAGTACATGTTTCATGTACTCATGTTTCCATGCCGTCAGTACATACATGTTTGATGTTGCATTATGAAAAGAGTCTCTATTATTTAGCCTACTGTGAGATATCCTATGGCAAGTGTATGTGAGGGGGTTTCATAACCGAGAATTATATGGTTTGGTGATGCTTAGCTGCTGGGAAATTGAATTTCACTCCCTAAACTTGTCATTTGGTCGATCAAATTCAATTTCTGGTGTTCAGTTTGGGAATTTGTGTAGATTTGCCTGGAAGGAATTTGGACCTTTTTAGTGTTAGCTTCTGATGGAGCTCTGTCTTGACCACCAAGTGGAGGTGATCTGTCAGTGTTGATTCTATGGATCATTGAAAGGCAGGAGAGGCTGAGAGTCGAGTCGGATTGCAAGGGTGTCTTCTTGTTATCATATGGTGTTGCCCTTATAATGTGGGAAGGGATCGTGTGGCTGGAGAGAAACTCCATGTGTTCTGCATTGTGGGTAGGGACACCTTCTGTATATGTGGTAGTGGTGTGGCACTTGATGAAGTTGTGACATTTTCCGGGAGAATGACATCAAGCAGGACTGGTGTTTGATGCGTAGCAGGAGAACGACGTCCTATGCAAAAGGTGGCTCCTGGCTGGGATGGTGCCTGACATGAGAGTGACGTCTAATAGGAGGGTGGCACTTGGTAGGGGGTTAGTTGGTCCATTACCTTCCATCACGAGTCTTGGATGGTGTTGTCCCTGTTGGGAAATCTGTCCCTGTCAAGGTACTAGGAACCAAGTCACTCAGATTGGAGGAGGAGCACGGACCCAATCAAGCTGAGGTGGGTCAGCTCTCTTCCGGAATCGATGCAAGAGGGATACTGATGCGGTGGATACTGATATGAACATCTGTTAGCATATGATTGATGCAGTGTATCCTCCCCCATCAGCCTCTGACCAAAATGCTAAAGGAATATCCAAAATTTGCCAATTCTTAAGTTTCTGTGGCTCCAGTGTATATTTCATGTTGTATTATGAACCTAGTCTGTTTTATTTAACCTACTGTAGAGAGTCTTAAGTCAAATGATATGGGAAGACATTCAAAACTGAGAATTATATAGTTAGGTGGTGCTCAGCCACGGGGAAATCATTTCCTTTCTCTAAACTTGTCACTTATATATAGGACCATCTTGGTTGATCAGAGTCAATTTCTGGTGTTCAGTTTAGGAATTTGTGTCACTTCACCTGAAGAGTTTGTCCGGCTCTTTAAGCGTTAGCTCTTGACAAAAATGTTAAAAAAATTTCAGATTGCTGGAGATGACAACCTTTAAGGAGTCCTTTACTCCTTTTTCAGTTTGGAGAAGAGAAGTTGCAATTTCTCCATGTGAGCATTATGTGAGTAGTCTTTTTGAAAGAAAAAAAAAACCCTTATAAAATTCTTCATTGTGATAGTTATTTTTGTGTCCTAAATTGGGTTTAGAGGTTTTTATCTGCCTTCTAGATCAACAAAGTGGAAATAGTGTTATATTTTAGATAAGAAGATCTGTTTGTACTAATGGTAAAGAGACTAACATTGGAGAAGCTAGAAAATTTGCTTGCTTAATGTTTGTGCCTTGTGGAAGATCTACATCTTGTATAAATTTTCTTGCCGAATAAACTATTCAATTGTTTGAATAACTGCATTCAGGGTTCTTGATCTGATGGTATAGCTGTTTAAGGTTTTGGTACTTCTGGTTTCATTAAGTTTTACTAGAATGTTGCTTCTCTTCTCTATGTCTATGTAAATCTTGAAGATTTTAGTACAATTGACAGGTTTGGCATGTATCATTCAGGTCATGAAATGATGCTAACTGATAAAGTGTCTCTTTCCTATCTAATGACCTGGTTTTACTGTATTCCAAGTCAATATTCTTCACCATCTTTTCTTTGCCCAGCTTGCTGGCCTCCGCTTAGTTTCCTTAGTTGCTGTTGCTCCAATTTACTATGTGACAAATTTTGAGGAAGTTCTTAGCTTAAACTTCATGGAGTTGCTTGATTAGTTATTAGGATATCATCCAATGTTGTATAAAACATGGATAACAGAATAGAAATTCGATTTTTTATGTTGTCTGTCATGAAAAAGGTTAGTAGTTTTTGTAGTTTGCTTTCTCTTTTACTCGTATAAAACATGGATAACAGAATAGAAATTCCATTTTTTATGTTTTGTCTGTCATGAAAAATGCTTTCTCCTTTGCTCTAAGGAATTTAGCCTTGTAAATGCATTTAATCTTTGTTCTAACAGTGAGATTTACTTTGTCACCATAGTTGAACGTTGTAATTTATGTGCAACTGGGATATCATTATTTTACTCATTGTAAATATCATGTATTTCATAAATTAAATTCTCACATTGTGTTTTCGCTGACAGTGGTCTGTTTATTCCAATTCTCATAATTTCCCATATTGGTCACACATTGCTGTGTCAACACTAGTGTTTTTCGCTGATTTCCACAATTCAGTTTTTTTCTTTTGTGGAATCATACTGTATTTCAATGTGCTGTTATTGGTTCTCACCTGAAATATGAACTGTTTCAGGTTTCGAGGGATGCTGAGACAGGGCTTAGTCGAGGTTGCGGTTATGTTACGATGAATTCTATCCAAGAAGCTAAAGCAGCAATGGTTGCACTGGATGGATCAGTAAGTTACATAACGTGTCCTTATTTTTTAAAAAATTTCTGTACATGGTTACTGATATATCCTTGTCTTTTTATAGGACCATGGTGGGCGAGAATTGCGTGTCAAATTTTCAGCTGATATGAGTTCTCGGAGGAAAAACATGGAGGCCTTGAATACAACACCTAAAAGGAACATGGTTTTTGAGAGCCCACACAAAGTCTATGTTGGTAATCTTGCATGGTCTGTGAGACCTGAAGATTTGAGGGAGTATTTTAGTAAATTTGGAAACGTCGTAAGTACTAGAGTGCTATATGATCGCAAAGGAGGGAGAAACCGTGTCTATGGTTTTCTTTCCTTCACTTCTTCTGATGAACTTAGGGCTGCTTTGGAGACAAGTGGATCGGTAGTCCTCTGGTTTTCCTTGGGATTTTAGTGCTTACAAGTTTACATAAAATTTGGTGCAAGTTTCAAATTTTACACAACTATCTTCTGATGTTAACGCCAGCCACTAATTCATCTCTTTTATCTTCTTTTTTCACAGCCATCTTAATTCTCATGGATGTTCCTTAATGTCTTTGTTTGACTAATCTGTGTGTAACACCTTTGACGAGCAGTTGCAGTTAGCAACTTAGATACTTTAATTTTGATTATATCAGTTCTTCACAAGATGCTGTTTCCTGCAGGTATTTAATGGGAGGACATTGGTGGTCAGGGAAGTTATAAACAGATGATTTTAATGGTCTGATGATTTCAATTAGAGATACAATTTTCATGCAGAGGAAAGCTGGCTGTTGCCACATTCCCATGCTTGATGGTTGCTCGTCACTAAAGACAGGTACTAGATCCTTGACTTTCCATGTTTTCAAAGCTTATACAACTAAATAGGACTTTCATGGATAAATCATAATAGATTCTTCAGCAATATATCAGAGAATACACAGCTCAGATGTACTCTGCACCACATATATGGATTATGCTTTATTTTCTTTGCTACAAATCCTTATCATCTTGTTTTATTGAAAACATCAATCTTTCTGGTAAGTAAAATGGCAACATTTGATTTTGTAGACATGATGAATTTAGTATCCAAAGATAGTTTAGTTTGAAATTTGCTTAGAAAAACACTCCTATCTTCTATGGTTTTGCTTCATCATGTCCCATATTTGCATCTGCACCTGTAGTGCATTCTTGTAATTCAAATGATCTCTGTGGTGAATATGGAGGTCTTTTCACCGTATGTCTATTTTACTTAAGATTATGTAAATAGCTTAATGAGAGGAGGCATTGGGAAAGAGAAAGCCGAACTTGTAGGTTGCTTATCGATCCCAATTCTATGACAAAAAGGTAATTGAAGTTAATGACCTTAATTGTTTAAAATTTTCATCTATTTGCCTTTTCTGGCTAACTATTTCCAGCGGGAGATATGGTAGCTTGTACCTATAGATTTTAGAATGTAGTGCTTACAAAACTTAAGGAGAAGCGAAGAGAAATTAGAGAAAAATTCTAGTAAAATAAATAAATAGAGACCCTTAGAAACTGTCCTACCTTGATATCTATTATACTGTCTCAATCTTATCTCCTCCTGTGGACCTCCCTTTTGACAGTCTCTGGTGTGCTAGGATTAGGCAGTAGTTTAGATTATCATGGTTGTTTGGCTAGTCTTAAGACTCCCAACTTTGTCTTTAACTACTTTTAGTCCTTCGAGAAATTGACTAATTCCATTGTGGAATTGGTTGTTTTTGGATTTGAATTATGACCGCTCTAAAAGATAAAAGTTTGGTTAGACTGGCAGAATTGAAGTCCTAATTCAATTAGAATTTGACCTTGTATGCTTAACAAACTTCCTCACAATTCAATCAAAGTCGAGGGCAAGCTGCACTACATGTTGATGAAGTCCTCCAGCCTCCTGGTGGTTCTTTCCTGCTGACAATGCCTACAGGCCTCTCCTCTGGATCACCTAATTGCCTTGGGCATCCGACGTCGTAGGTAGGCTGCTTGATCAAAGGATAATTTGGTCCCTTGGCTTGGCTTGCTTTTCCCTCCTTGGTCAGTCCAAAACTAGCTGACGTATGCTTCTTTTGTCTTAATATCTTGAGTCTTCTTCATTTGAAATCGTCATGATGCTGACTTGTCAAATCTAGTCTCGACTGAAATCAACTGCGACCAGGATTGATGTTGGAACTTTTCTTGAGCTATGATCTTAGCCTACTTCAGTGTGGCAAAAGACCTCCATGTTGTGTCAAATTATTGTAGGAACTGACAAGTGGACCCCATGTTAATTTGAATGCTGATGCGGTATCAACATACCCTCAATAGGCCTAACAAGACTAAAGTTAATTCAACCTAAGTCTAAACCTAAGTCCAAATAAGCTCCAACCACAATGAGCCAAGTCATGATTTAGTTTGGCTTTTGAGTAATGACTATACTAAAATAATAATGATGCTGATGACGTTAAATAACATCATAAGATTTCAATTGAATCCACCACTATTGTGTCTGGGGTAGGATCAAAGATGTCTAGGATAGTGTTGCTTGGACCATTTTTTGACTAAATCGGTTTCTCTAGAAACCTTAAAGATTATCTTACCAAGGAGGTTTAAGGTCTGCATAGATGTAGTCCGATCTTAAACTAATTTCTTTTTTCTCTGATTTTAATTGTGTGCATAGTGCATATTCTCACTTTTTGAACATAATAACTCAAGAAGCCGATCAGAATTAGAATTATTCAGCTTTTATTTTCTATTAAATCATGACACAGTCCTTAGTAGCTGCATCAACTGATCAGCAAGTCTTGAAAGAAAACCAAGAGCTCATTATTAAAGAATATTTTTTAATCCGAAGTTACCTTGCTGTGCAGGGACTTTGAATTTTCTTTTCTACTCGGTAAAGATATTGCTCAAACGGTGCAATTGTGGGAATATGAGAAACATAATTTCATGGATGCTGCAGTTCCTAAACTGAAATCGACGAGTTAACATCTATTTTTGAACTTGTCATTTGCTGTAATCCTTTTTATCCTTTGACTTGTCAGTTTCTGTTAATTCGTTAATTTACAATGTGATGATATTTACACTTTGCGTTTAACTTGTTCCATTATCGAGTTTCATTGACCTGTTCCTAAATGCTATTTTAGATCTTGTTCTTTGATAGGCAATAAATTGAGTTGCCGGTAAACTTCATGATGAAAGATTCACTCTATATTTACCCTATGCGTTCAACTTGTTCCATTATCAAAGTTTCATTTACCTGTTCCTAAATGCTATTTTAGATCTTGTTCTTTAATAGGCAATAAATGTGTTGCCGGTAAACTTCATGATGAAAGGTTCACTCATATTTACGCTATGCATTCAACTTGTTCCATTATCAAGTTTCATCTACCTGTTCCTAAATGCTATTTTAGATCTTGTTATTTGATAGGCAATAAATGTGTTGCTTGCTGGTAAACTTCATGACGAAAGGTTCACTCGATAGACTTTCATACTTGCAACCCATGGCAATGACATTTCCATATGGTTTCTTTTTCTCTTCTTCTACAATATGATAATGTGCATTTTTGGTTGATTTTAGTTTTATGATTCTTTTGATGAATCTTTGTCTAGGCAATGAATGAGCCACTGTTATCTGATAAGAAACATCGACTTCAACTTGTAACCTTTGTGAATGGGAAAAACAACGGATCACTTGCTCATTTTCCTTTGATATGAATTGGGACCAATCTGGTATTACATTCAGTGAACGGAATTTATCCTCTTTTTTTTCCCTTAAAAAACCGTAATTGTGCATATTTATTTTTTATAAATTAAAATTAGGATATTTTTTTTCAAAAAGTCTTTTTTTTTCTTTGTCAAAGGTGTCGTTAGTTTTTCCAAATGGTGTCTCCTAATTCTGATGATAGTCTCAATTTATATCTTTTTTTGTCATTAAAATAAAATTCTCATGTTATATTTTTTTTTGTCATTATAATAAAAATCTATTTAAAAATATTATAAATGATACAAATAGATGTATAACTTCAATTAAACCAACTTTTACTTTAAAATTTTGATAGCATAATAGTTTACGAGAAATGACGATTAAGGAGACATAATAAAATGTCATTTATAGTATTTTTTTAATACTTTTATATGTTTTCAACACCTCAATAAAAATATTTATAATATTATTTGAAAAAATTGTAAGTGAGTTAGATGAAATAAAAACATGCTACAAATCATTTGATATATTAGATAGGATTCAAATAGATTTTTGTAACAGGAATAACATCACCGATAAAAAAATATATAATAATTATAGTGTTTTGATTACCGTAATAAAAATATTATAAAATTTATTTAAATATTATAAATGACTTAAATAGATTATTAATATTAATTAAATTAATTATAAATTTAAAAATATGATATCATAATAATTTATGAGTAACAATAATAATAAAAAATAATATAATAACATCTATAATGTTTTTCAATAATCTTACAATATTTTTAGCACCTCAATAAAAATATTATAATGTTATTCGAAAACAGTATAAATAAGTCAAATAAAAAAGAATGTTATAGTTCATCAACTTCGAGATGAAAAAGTATTATTATATTATTTTAAGAATAATTTAGATATTATTCTAATAAGATAATATCATTTGGAAAAACGCGCAAAAACTAGTGGTAGGAGAGCAACACAACAGCGGACGCGTGGTGTTGATCCCATCAACACCCTTTACACGGGTGGGACCCACGGTGGTGGAAAGTCAAATGCCCAAAGACGTGGGTGGATGTATATAAGAGGGAGGAGGAGGCGAGCAAAGCAGGAGCAAAAAGCCTGCTTCAGAAGAAAGTGGGAGGGTTCGGAGGGGATTAGGATGATGGAGGAGGTTTTTACGGTGGACCATCTTGCGCAGGAGCGGAGCGAGGCGCAGTTCGATGTGGATGCTATGAAGATCGTCCGTGCCTGGCTCCAAGCACGCCTACCATGTCGCCGACCGCTTGGCTCGTCTCGTCGCCAGCGATCCGGTCTGTCCCCTCTTCGCTCTGATTTGAATTTGTTTCCACGAATCGCGTAATTGATTTCTGTTTCTTTGGTAATCTCGTGTTAGTTGGCTCTTCGATTCGATTCATAATAAAATAGATACGCAATCGGTCCTTATGCGCTTGCTGTATTGGGTTTGTCGTTCTTGCGGAAGGTAGAATTTTGTATCAGCTTTTCGTCAAGCTTAAGGAATAAATCAGCAAGTAAACATGTCGATGTTGTATGTATGAGTTATAAAGTGGCTTTCTTTTTATGTTTTCTTTTTTCCTTTTTGGTTCTACGGGACGATCGTTTCCTCTTCTGGATGCAGGACGCAAGGTTTTTGGTTACCCTATTATTGTTATTCTTAAGGTGTAATAGTGCGGAAATTTTATGCCTTAATTCCGTATTTAGTTCTGTTCTTGTACACACACACACACAGTCTCACTCTGTTTTGCTTTTGTCCTCTCGAGGAATTAGTATTAGAAGATACCAGCGAATAAGTTTGGTTTAATGATTCAGATTAGATTGGGTACTTTCAACTCTTTTTGTTCTGGTGCCCTATAATATAAATAAACATATCTAATAGTTATGAGGTTCATCCAGGTTTTTCGAAAGGACAACAGGCCGATGCTTGGACGCAAGGAGTTGTTCAAGAACACTCCGAGAAAAAGCAGCCCATGAACTAACTACGTCTTACTGGTAACTTCTTCTTCTTGTGATTTTTCCCATTTCAGTCAACTAGATGAGATAATTGGCACATATATTCATAAGAAAAGTTGCATGCTTATTGTCTATCTTTTCTGTAGCCAAATGATTTGAGGATTTTCTCTAACCTGATTAATATACATGGATTTGTTGGTTTGGTCACTGTAATCACTCTTCATCCCATTTATTTTGTAAACCAGCCTGCCAATTTAGTTTTATATGTTGCAAAATATTAGGCTGTATGTGATGATTTGTTTACATTGATTGCTCTTATAACTGGATCACTACACACACATTCTGCATTTTCCTAAAGGTAGTAGTAATAGGTATTCACCTTCACAAATAATACTTTTTCTTGAGACATGTTCTCAGCTAAAGCTAAGAGCAAAGCCAGGATTTTGTTTTGGTAGTTCACCATCTCATATGTAATTTGTATATCATATTATCCCTTTTCTACTTAATCATAGAAACAAGATAGTGGATCAATTTCAATGGCTCAATGGCAGTTCTCCTCTTGAGCTGTTATTATCATAATAAATTAAGATTATTGTAACATTTTGTTTCTTTTTCTTTAATAATAAAATAATATAAATAAAGAAGAAAGATACTGTCAGTACCATTGAGTATTCTCTTCTTGATGTAACTAAAATACCTGTCCATGCTGATATAATTTCATATAGTATAATGACAACAGGTGAACATAATATATTTAAAAGAAATGGAAACCAATGCTTAGAAAAGAAAGAACATTAAGATAGCTATGTTGACTAAACTGTTCTAACTTGAGGATATTCTTTTTATTATTATTATTCGATTAACCAATTCGAATAGAACTAAAAGGTTACCTTAATTTTACAAATTTTATTGTGTTATCCAATTGAACTAAAATTATAAATTAATTAATTAAATCGAATTAATCAATTTTGAAATGATTCAATTAGGCACATCCTAATTATCTTACTTTAACTAAATCAAACCAAAAATAAGATTCAATTCGGTTTAACTTTTAACATGTAACCAAACTATAATTTTATCATGATCTATATTTTATAAATATTTTAGCAAATACTCTATTTACGTTTTAGATAATATATTTATAAATACTTATGTTGTTGGGACATTATAATTTTTTTTAACAAAATACACATGAGATTCAAGACCAAGAAAATAATAAAATCTTAAACGATTAGGCTGCCTAACCCCTTCAATAATTTTACCTAGCTAAAGAATAATGTGATAGACGAGATTTAAAACCCTTAATATTTGATAAGTTAATAATATGATATATCACCACCAGATCAATATCAATATTTAAGATGTATACAAATATATCAAATGAGGTTTTAAACTCTGCATTACATTTTGTGTTGAAACCATTTAAAAACTTTCCTCTTAACCCAAAAATGGAATCAAGCATGCAACAAAGATAAAAATAGAGTAATTCTATTCTTGTTCTTTTATTTTGGTCGTACAAACTATTGCAAGGCATTGAGAACACATAAATAGAGCAGTGCACGATGAGCTTTCATTGGCACCAAAAATATATCATACAGGTTCACAGTTTCAAAAACAAAAAAAAAGGCAGCCATGTCTGCTGGTTGAAAAGGATGAGACTATGGCCGATCGGGACTAAATAAGAACCACATCGAAGTATTGTTCTTTGTTCCCAATGTGTTGGGGGAGCCAAAATTTCTAACATGTAATTGCTGCACACTGCCACCATGCTTTGGATTTTATACCAACAACATTAAACTATGAAATGATCAGCAAATCATTAGTACATGTAAGCTGAAAACGGAGAATGAAGCAACCGATGGAACAATAGTAAGTAGTTATACCAATGCATAAAAGCTGTGAATGATTGCATCATAAATTTAGCTGAAATCCTGGTGTCACAACATCTGCATTCAGCTGTCTATATAAGCTGAGCTCTTTTAAGGTCCAAAACGACGCCAAGGTCTTCACAGGCTCTCTCATTGTACAATACCTGACAAAACAACAGGTTTAGCGACAGTGATTCCATTTAGAAAACTTGGCGACAGAATTTGTTTCTTCGTCTATATATTACCTTATCGATGATGCCATATTCAACTGCTTCACTCGGACTGAAATATTTGGGGCGTCTGATATCTTCCTCAATCTGCTCAGAAGTTTTTCCTATGTGCTTCGAGTACATAGCTACCTGAACATGTTTGAGATCAAGTTCAAATACTAACAATCCAAAGCAAAGTCTCAAAAGCTGGCTTCGATAACTGGGCAACTAAAAATGTCTATTTCAGTATAATGTTGAGTTCTATCTTCTTTCTTATGTAGTTAATTAACCACAGGCAGATTTTCTTTTTCATATGTCAAAAACCTATATGCACTTTAAAAGAAAAATCAAAGCTGAACCAAGTGCTTGCAAGCATAGATCTTACTGCAAACTAAACACGACATCTGCTGTATGATTTTCAAGTAAGAAGACAAGAGAATCATATTTTGCCCCAAGTGCACCATCAGATGTGCAAAGCAGATTTCCATAAATAGTAAAGTTTCAAATATTTCAAACATGCCACAAAAATTTTCAAGTAACGGGACCATATAGGTTATATTCAGACACCTACAGTATGTAACAGTCGGAAAAGGAGATGTAACAAAAAAGAAAAACTGAAATCAAGAAAGAAGGGGGAAAGGAGAATACTTATCAAGCAACTCATGCGAATGTGCTTAGAACTTGAAGCACGGATCTTATTGCATACATTGATTTGGGACATTTTGTCACATGACCAAAGAGAACAAAGGTAGTAATCTTTTTCTCAACACCAGGTGCTTCAAGACTATTTTTGTAAGGCAATATAGAAATCTAAGAACACAAAAGATTAGTTTAAGCAAGGTTGCTGGATACCGGGCACCAGGACCAGAAAGAAAAAGAAAGAGAGATACAGGTACCTTCTCAAAGGAGAAAAGAATGAGAATTAAAGGAAAAGCAGAGACAAATTGGGAGCTCCTCCTTCCACTTGGATCAAGATGACTCCAAGTTGACCTCGTTTTCGTCCCCCTCCTCAAGATCAAAAATCAAGAATCAGTGATCAATAAGGCTGGTAATTTCTGAAATGGCTTCAGAACTAAATCAGGCCTCGATAATTTCAGCTGAAACTTAAATATTTCAACCAAAAATGGGTATAGCAGAAAATGTTAGTTTCAGTCAAACCAAGTTGCCCATGCATCAGTAGTCTAGAATAGATGCAGACCAGTGTATATGGACCATCAGAAATGTTGTTTGTAGGAGAAGCTCACTAAAGGAATCACCAGCTCAAGCATTTAGAAGCGAATCATTCTGAATGATGGATATGCAGTTTGCATAATAGGTACAAATAGTAAAAGAGACATCTAAACCAGTGACCGGGAAATTTGTTCAATGGTAATTTCCAAAATCTCAACTATTCATGTGCAAGATTGACTAGGTTTGCTATTATATATCTGCAAAAGGACTTCTATATATGGATGTATTCTAAGCATCTTAGTATGGATTTATATAATTTTCTAAGCATGGTTATCATCAAAGTCTCGAGGCATAGTGCTGCCGGTCACTAATGTCTTCTGCAGCCTAGACAGAAACCACCAAGCAAGGCACATGCTTTATTGAAATAATTAATCAAATTTGAATTATCATGTGTCGATTTTGGTAACTAAATACACCCTGATTGAGATCTAACCAGTTAAGAAAAGTCTGGCTAATTAACTAAAAAGGATAAAGTGCCATGTCAGTTGCACCATGTGGCATCAATAGAAGAAAAAAAAAGAGATAAGAGAAACAAGATGATAAAGACAAGGTCTGCCGTTTCGATGTGTACCGCTCGGTACGGGCGGTATGTACTGGTCCGATAGGTTACCGGTACGCGGACCGCCTGTTACCGGGCGGTATGTACCGGTTTTCGACTGTAGCACTGTAGCAGTGCACTGTATCACCGTAAACAGTGCACTGTAGTACTGTAGCGCCATAAACAGTGTACTGTAACACTGTGATTGAGATCTAACCAGTTAAGAAAAGTCTGGCTAATTAACTCAAAAGGATAAAGTGCCATGTCAGTTGCACCATGTGCCATCAATAGAAGAAAAAAAAAGAGATAAGAGAAACAAGATGACAAAGACAAGGTCTGCCGTTTCGATGTGTACCGCTCGGTACGGGCGGTATGTACTGGTCCGATAGGTTACCGGTACGCGGACCGCCTGTTACCGGGCGGTATGTACCGGTTTTCGACTGTAGCACTGTAGCAGTGCACTGTATCACCGTAAACAGTGCACTGTAGTACTGTAGCGCCATAAACAGTGTACTGTAACACTGCTCGGTACACCGTACCGAGCCCAGATCGAAACTCCGGTATGGTACGGTATTATGGACCTTAGACAAAGAAGATGAAATCAACAAACCAAAGAAGAACATCAAAAAGCAATTGTTCACTATCAGTTTCCTTTTCAGTACAGGTCTGCTTCTTTCCCTTGCTAAAGAAGAAAAAATTATACCTTTTGAAAACAAATCCAATATTGTTTCTAGTATCACATTAGAGTTAGTAATGAGGACAAGATAATAAAAACAGGCAATGTCTTTCAGGATGAGGGTTCTTATGAAAAACTCATGAGGCACACAGGTAACTTGCATAATAATGGAGTCTACTGACCAATAAATAGGAGGTCACACATAAATAGGCAACAATCAGCACCTGGTGGCTCCATTCTGACGACTTATAGTAACTAACAACTTATGGCATTTAACAATTCAAAATTTTCAAATAAATGTCTACATGTTAGAAAAATAGCATTGGTAAAATGGCACAAAATTTCATAGTCTTGTCAAAAAATGATAATATCAAGCAAGCATCCATATTCATATGTTTACTATTCCAGGCTTCCGATTCCATATGACCTAAGCAATATCAGTGCTAAACATCTGGAAGATTTTGATAAGAAACTTAAAATTAGTGGTACAAAAGTTCCATAGCAAAACAAATATAGATTTACCAGTTCAGCCTTCACATTTTTTATTTCTTTTCTTGCAAGATCAACATCACTTGCTTGACCTTGAAATCTTGCAACTGGCTGTAGATAGAAGCAAACTTTTATTCTAGTACACAATCATAGTTCTAATTAACAAGAAAACAAAGTAAATAATGCAACAAGCCATGGTCAAATAGGCAAATATATAATGAGAAAGCAAGTTATATCATGATTCCATTCAGAATGCAGTAAAAGATAATTACAGATAATTGATTGTACCTGCTTTATCATTATTGTCGATGACGGTAGAGCAGCACGGTTTCCTTTAGAACCAGCAGCCAAAAGTAGTAGTGCAGCTTCTCCCCAGGCATTGCCAACACATAGCGTAAAAATTGGTGATTTGACATGACTATACTTTGGAGTGAAGAAATGCAATTGAATTAGTTTCAGCAAGCTATAGTTAATATATTATGCCTGGTTTATAGAATTTCCTTAACCCCATACTGATAAGACAAGGACTGAATAATGATTGTAAATTATAAATTTTCAAAATAAACAAGTAGAGGCAAATAATAACATATTTCAGAATTTCATGGCGTATCCAAGCATTAGATTGTTACTTGCTTTCATGGAACCATGAAGCCCCAAACCTAAATCTAAAAGAATAAGAAAAAACTAAACTTTAAATCAAGATATTAAAAACCAGGTATACCAGTCAATACAGGCTGGTAAATGCCAGTCTGATCGTGAACCAGTAAGCAGACTATCGGTTTTCTATAATATGATTGTTGTACTATTTTTTAAAGTAGATGTGATTATTGTACTTCGGGTACCATCCAGGTTTTACAATCGGACTAGGTATGCCAGATGATAAACCTACTGCCCAGTACTATATTATTTTCTTATTAATTGACAGCTTTTGTTAGTTTTTTTCTTTCCTTCCCTCTTGAGTCCCTCACCGGACTGATAGAAGTCATGAAAGCATACAGACACATAATATGAAGCTACATACCGCATTACCAAGAACAGCAAGTGGGAGGAGGAGGAGGAGGAGGAGAGGAGAGGTACTGGAGAAGGAGAAGTATCAAGAGATCGGGTGGGCCAATGACAGTGGGCAGTGTGCAGCGGTTAGTGGGTAGTGGAACACAGGCGAGTAAATGGCAGTGAGCAAGAAGTGATGAATGACTTGTGGAGAAAAACTCGAGGGCTGGGTGGTCTGCAATGACGAGGAGAGAAATGCGAGAAACACGAAAACCCTATGCCCACTATTTAGGAAAAAAGACCAAAGCCGATCCACCCAAAAAGGGGCAGTTCCATCCCAGTTCACGCCTGAACCAAAAAAATACCAGCTGGTACATACTGGTCCAGGCAAAATTAGGTATCACCTTTCATAAAGCATTAAGCCATCACCTTCTAATTATAAGCCATATCTTCCTCCATAAAGCATTAAGCCATATCTTCCTCCATCAAAGTATGTGTGAGCAACCTTTTAAATCTCGGCTAACATGGTATTTTATCAAAAGATATAATGAGCAGACCAGAATAACATAAATATAAAAGCCATGACAGTTCAAATAACATGAGTGCAGGAATTAACCTCATGACATCATAAATTGCAAAAGCCTCTGTCTCATAACCCAATTTCTCTCCACCCTAGAAGAATGTACATGAGAGAATGATAGGGTAAGGTTTAGGGAAATTGATATCTTCACATGCAATAAAAAGAATCAAATAAGACCGATATATGATACAGGAACAAATGGACCAATATATAACGTAGGAAAAAGCAAAGTCTTGAAAGTATTTCCAAAACAGTATAAGTTACATTTTTTATTTATGTTTTCTAGAAAAACCAGAATAGTGTATTGTCCAGGTCTTGTATTGTTTAAAAGTTCATGAGAATTACTTTTAGCAAAATGAATAAGTTTTGAAGGGAGACATACAACTATTATGATGGCATAAAGGAGAAACTTGCTCAAGTTAAAAATCAATTAGAATACCCAACATTGCATAGACCCAAGACAAGGGTTCATCTCATTGTGTACTGCTATCCCAGGTTCGCAATTTCATACTGTACCAGAGTATTGAGCTCAGCTCGGAACGGTACAATACGGTACGAGTATACCGAGTAATATGCTCTAGCATACCGTTCGATATATATATATATATATATATATAAATATATATATATAT
>LVTN01000843.1:92922-111180 GCA_001649415.1 Musa itinerans | reverse complement strand
CCTGAGGATGCCAAAATTCACCCTGTCTTCCACGTGTCATGCCTGAAGCCCAAGTTGGGAGAACACGAGTCACCCCATATCCAACTGCCCAACACCACTGAGGATGGAGTTATTCAAGCATAGCCACAAGCCATCCTTGATCGCAGGATCGTGATGGGTCACCGACGTCCCTTTACTAAGGTATGAGGAGCTGAAGACCCGGTTTCTTGAGTGCATTGGAATAATTTACCACTTGAAGATGCCACATGGGAACCATATGAGAAGCTGAAGACCCGGTTCCTTGAGTTCATGGAATCTCAGCCTTGAGGATAAGGCTGTTTTGAAGAGGGTGGGTTTGTTAGGACTCTAGCTAGGAGAGTCCTAATTGATAGGGACATTCATGTAAAACCTATCTATGCTGACCCCTATTAAAGAGGTGAAGAGGCCGGCTAGGGTTTGGAGGTTATTTCTTAGAGAAGAATTAGGAGTTGCAAAGGAATATGAGTCTTGAGTAGGAGTCATATTAGGTGTTAGGGTTTAGAAACCCTATAAATAGCCATGTATTCATTCTCTTTTCATAAGCAATGTATGAATCTTTTCTGTAGCCTTTGAGCAGCAACTTAGAGGGAGAAACCCCTATAGAGTTCCAAGGTGGTCAATCCCCTAAAGAGATCAATCCCAAGTTTAGAATCTGCAAGGGTTCTATCAATGGTATAATGAAATTTTATTATATATGATGGTTTGGATACAATACTTGAATTTATGATGTAGGTAATGATATGATGTATTGTATATAATTCATGATTGAAATTATGGCATGTTGATAGGGGGAGTTTAGTTTAAACTCCATCATCAATTGGTTGTTAAAGAGATCAAAAGTTGTGGGAGGTCAACATACCGATTGGATAATATGCCAAAGAAGAGGATGATGCACCGAAGGATCGAACGAAGCGTCGGATGGATCAATGACATGTCGAACAATATAAAATTCTAGTCTTATAATCGATTGTCTTAATTAGTCATAGTTAGGTCGTAATTGAGTTGGCCAAGTGAAAGACCCATGATTGTTTTAGACCAAGTGGAAGGTCCATTCGGTCACCTAAGGTTAGGTGGAACCACCTATGAGTTGAAAAAGTTAAGAGTACACTTTTCCATGTTGTCAAGCGATGGTACCGCCATATTGGGTGGTGGTACCGCCAGACTGAGCAGTGGTACCACCCAAATATAATCTCCTAAACTGTGTTAGGCGGTGGTACCGTTATAGGACTCGAGAAACCCAGGATGAGACCTGTTCTAGCTTCATTTTTGAAGCCATTTGGGGTCTATAAATACCCTAACTATTTCTACTTGGAAGAGCACAAAATTGAGTGGAAAAGGGATAAAATATACTTGAGAAAAAAGTATTGTAATCTTACAATACTTAGTGAGTCTCTTCCTCCTAGAGTTAGAAGGTTTCTAAAGGAGGAGTGAGGTCTAACAGAGATAGGTGTAAAGGTTCTCTCCTAAGCTTGTAAAAAAGAGAAAGAGTTGTAAGGGTAGTTGATCTTCGCTCGTTGAAAGAAGATCGGTAGTGAAAGCCGATGGCCTCGAGTGAAGAGGAATCGAGAGTGGATATAGGTTGAGACGACTAAACCACTATAAAATCTAGTTTGCATTTACTTTATGCTTTTCATTTACATTGCAAACTGATTTCTTACTCTCACTACGCTCATTATGCTTTCATACATTACTAAGTTAAACATCTTTCTGATATGACTTTATTGAAAGAAGTTTTCAAATCAACGTAAGTTTTACGAAATCACTAATTTACCCCCCCCCTTTTAGTGTTGATTTCGGTCATAACAAATATTTCATATCTGAACCTCTACTCATCGCAACACCTACTATATATGTGTGACCTTCTAGGCCCAATATCGAGCTGGCCAAGTGTCATACTTGTCAGAACTCTTTTTGGCTCAGTGAATTATTATCTCCATAATAATTCACTTGACTAATCGACTACGAATATACTATGCCACTACGCCGCAGTCCCCAAACGATGTAGGAGAATCCAATCTTTTAGACCTATCTGTCCTTAATTACCGTGTACTTATAGTCTCTTATCCATATAATATCCTAGAGATCATATATTGGGAATGGTGCTATAAGACCCATATGGTTTCTACTCGAGTCTTGCTCTAATCGGATTATCCCAGAGAACTCTTTCTCTCTTAATTTGAATGGCTCTGACCAGGGATTTGTCTAAGAACACATGAGATATTCCTCTCATGACACCAAGAGTGGATGATCCTTTATCGACACTCAATAGTCATCGTAAGGTTGGCTGCCACTCCCAATGACCTATTGTGCTAGATCTGAAACTTTCATACATATAAGTTTGGTATCAAAGAGTAGAGTACTCATATAGGGTATTCCTTGGTGTCTTAAGTCTAAGGACCAGATACACCATTGGGATGACGGAATCATTGTCGGACAATGAGGTATCATCAACCATCCAGCATTCCGTGAGCAGATCAATTAGTGGACTCATTCTCCAATGAGCATTTGGATTGTATCCCTAGTGTCCCCACATGAGCAACTATGAGACTAGCTATCTCCATCATATGGACAGGTATATAGTACACAAGTCTATCGAATTATCTCGATGTCCCTCTCGAGTAACATATGATTGAGATTATTTAGGGTTTGTGTACAAAGGCGAATCGATCTTATTATCGTGATCTCATCATTATCCAATTCTGATTGTACAAATCTATGGACACCACAATATATATATGCAACAAGTAATATAAAGTGAGAAAATATCATAATAATAAGCAAAAAGAGTGCATATGTCGTACGTGCCATCACTCATGTGATTGGCTTACGGGGCACCTATGACTAGCACAATGGATGTCTCATATATGAACCTTTGCTTGTTGCAATACCTACCATATGTGTGTGACCCTCTAGGCCCAATATCAAGTTGGCTGTGAGTCATACCTATCAGAATTCCTTTTGGCTCAATGAATTATTATCTCCATAATAATTTACTCGACTCATCGACTATGGATATATTAGGCCACTACGCTGTAGTCCCCAAACGATACAGGAAAATCCAATCATTTGGACCTATCTATCCTCAGTTATTGTATACTTATAATCCCTTATTCATATAATATTCCAGAGATCGTATATCGAGCATAGTGCTATCAGGCCTATATGATTTCTACTTAAGTCTTGCTCTAATCGGATTGTCCCATAGAACTCTTTCTCTCTTAATCCGAATAGCCCTGACCAAGGATTTGTCTGAATAAGAACACATGAGATATTCTTCTCATGACACCGAGCGTGGATGATCCTTTATCGACACTCAATAGTCGTCGTAAGGTTAATTACCACTCTCGATGACCAGTTGTGCTAGATTTGTAACTTCCATGCCTATAAGTCCGATATCAAAGAGTATAGTACTTATACAGGACACCCTTGGTGTCTCAAGTTTAAGGACCAGATACACCACTAGGATGACGGAATCACTATCTAACAATGAAGCATCATCAACCATCAAGCATTCCGTGAGCAGATCAATCAGTTGACTCATTCTCCAATGAGCACCTGGACTGTATCCCTAGTGTCCCCACATGAGCAACTATGAGATCAACTGTCTCCATCATATGGATGGGTATACAGTACACTAGTCTATCCAGTTATTTCGATGTCTCTCTCGAGTAACATATGATTAGGATTATTTATGGTTTATGTTTAAAAACGAATCAATCTTATTATTGTGATCTCATCATGATCCGATTCTCATTGTATAGATCCATGGACATCACAATATATATATGCAATAAGCAATATAAAATGAAAAAGTATCATAATAATAAGCAAAAAGAGTGTGTCATGTCGCACGTACCATCACTCACGTGATTGGCTTGTAGGGCACCTATGACTAACATAGCAGATATCTCATATTTGAACCTCTACTTTTCGTAACACCTACCATATGTGTGTGACCCTCTAAGCCCAATATCAAGTTGGCTGTAAGTTATACTTGTTAGAACTCTTTTTGGCTTAGTGAATTATTATCTCCATAATAATTCACTCGACTCATTGACTACGGATATACTAGGCCACTACGCCATAGTCTTCAAATGATATAGGAGAATCCAATTCTTTGAATATATATCCTCAATTATCGTATACTTATAGTCCCTTATTCATCTAATATATCAGAGATTATATACCGGGTATGGTGCTGTTAAGCCTATACGGTTTCTACTCAAGTCTCGCTCTAATCAGATTATCCCAGAGAACTCTTTCTCTCTTAGTCTGAATGCCCTGACCAGAGATTTGTCTATATAAGAACACATGAGATATTTTTCTCATGACACGGAGAGCGGATGATCCTCTATCGAAACTCAATAGTCGTCATAATATTGGCTGCCACTCCCGATGACCGGTTGTGTTATATCTGAAACTTTCATACCTATAAGTTTGGTATCAAATAGTAGAGTACTCATACGGGGCATCCTTGGTATCTCAAGTTTAAGGACCAGATACACTACTGGGATGACGAAATCACTGTTTGACAATGATACATCATCAACCATCCAGCATTCCGTGAGCGGATCAATCAGTGGACTCATTCTCCAATGAGCACCTGGACTGTATCCATAGTGTCCTCACACGAGCAACTATGAGACCACCCGCCTCCATCATATGGATATGTATACAGTACACCAGTCTATTCAGTTATCTCAATATCCCTCTCGAGTAACATATGATTGAAATTATTTAGGGTTTATGTTTAAATGTGAATCAATCTTATTATTGTAATCTCATCATGATCTGATTCTCATTGTACAGATCTATGGACATCACAATTTATATATGCAACAAATAATATAAAGTGAGAAAATATCATAATAATAAGTAAAAAAAGTGCATGTCATGTCGCACGTATCATCACTCACGTGATTGGCTTGTAGGGCACCTATGACTAGCACAACGAATATCTCATATCCGAATCTTTACTTGTCACAACACCTACCATACGTGTGTGACTCTCTAGGTCCAATATCGAGTTGGTTGTGAGTTATACCTAGTAGAACTCCTTTTGGCTCAGTGAATTATTATCTCCATAATAATTCACTCGACTTATCGATTGCGGGCGTACTAGACCACTATGTCGCAGTTCCCAAACGATTCGAGAGAATTCAATCCATTAAATCTGTTTGTCTTTAGTTATCGTGTATCTATAGTCCCTTATTCATATAATATCCTAGAGATCGTATACCATGCATGGTGCTATAAGGCCCATATGATTTTTACTCGAGTTTTGCTCTAATCGGATTCTCTCGGAGAATTTTTTCTTTCTCAATTCGAATAACCTTACGTACAAATTTGTAAAACAAGAAAGACATTGGTTATGCAACAATTGAAAATTCTACCCTAAGGTAAATAGTATTTCTCGGTAGAAGTGGTTGCTACTAGCTTTGGTGCTATTTCGATGGGTTTTCTACTATCAAGACCTTGTCCTAAGGCTAGGATAGAGGGTTAGGAAGATATTGAGGCCTTCAACTTGTTAAAAGGGTCGAAGATGAGGGTGAAGCTATAATTGAAGATGGATCTCTGCCGTAGAATTTTGCCATGTTGGCTACCTTTCAAATTTACCTGAAAGGTAGGTTCTGGTCAATGTCGAGGTTGGCTACTGCTGCACCTAGGCAGCTGATCTTTCCTCTTCGACCGACGGCGTGAAAAGATTGTCTTCTTGGATGGATTCTCTACTACATGCTGCTACAACGGGGAAGAAGAAGAGGAAGAATCTACTACCAAATTAAAGAGAATGCATCAATGCAAGCTTCTTTAATCTATCTCTCTGCTTCTCTTCTCTAGAGCTTCTCTTGCTCTATTGCCAGGGCTAGTTAACTTCTTGCTTGATGTTTCTTGAAAGGTACCCTTGTTTTTATAATCGTGGAGGGGGTGGAGTAATAACTAGGTTAGGATCTAGAGAGTCATAATGTTTTTAGGAGTTGGAGAGTTTTAATGCTTTTAGGAATTGAAGAGTTATAATACTTTTAGAACTTAGAGAGTTCTAATATATTTAGGACTTGGAGTTGGATCTAATATTGTCGGCCCTGACCTCTTAGATTTCTTTGAGCTTGAATTTTAGCTTAATCTTGGTTTGGTTTGATCAAGATCGAATTAAAGTCTGATTGAAACTCTAGTTAGGTTGAATTAGAGCTCGACTTGAACTCTACTAGATTGTCCCTGATCAACAACTCCTTTGACTAGGTAATTCACATCCCATTGAATTTTACTTTAAGACTTCTTTTTCTTTCTATGCAGGTTGAAGGTTCTGTTTTGATCTGTCGATATTGTTGGAGTCATCCTGCCTAACTGTGCCTTCTATAAGCATCATTTTGATGGGATTCTCTTTATTGTCGCTCTCCATCAACTTGAGAGCTTTTTTTTTTTCTTCTAAGGGTTTTGAGGTTATTGTTGGCCCTTCTGATTTCTCCTCATCTTTTATCCGAAGATAAACCTTTTTTTTATAAATTTAAGGATATTTACATTCAAGAGTTGTATAAGATTATCTAAATGAGTGCAATATTATATATATATGTGTATATATTCAAAATAACATCTAACATATATAATAATAATAATAATAATAATAATAATAATAATAATAATAATAACAACAACAACAAAAAAAATGTTATATATATAACATCTAAATATATTCAAAATAACATCTAAATATTTAATTATTTTTTATTTTGATGTGGATTTAGGAATATTTATATTCAAAATTTACACACTTTCAACGAGATTATCTAAACTAGGATAACAACATTTAATGTAACAACATAAATATTAATTACCTCAATTAATAAGGAATATATATATATATTTTATATTAAAATATATATATATATATATATATTATATTTGAATATATATATATATATATATATATATTATATTTGCATAAATTTATGAATATTTATATTCAAATTTTGCATGTTTTCAACATGACTTTAAAAATGAGTTTAAGAATGACAATTTATGAGAGTAATGATATAAACATTATCCATTTTATCACAAAACTTCGACAATAGAGGATAAATAACACGAGAAGAGTAACTCTGTAACTTTTGCCATCTGTATCAATTTAGTGATTTTATATTCAAATTTGACATATTTTTAAAATGATTTCATAAAAGTGTAATGGCATAAATATAATCTATTTTACGCTGTAATATCTAAATAATAAAAATATAGTTAGTTTTATTCTTTTTTTATGTTTATGTCATTGCCCATTAGGTAGATTGTTGCTGCTAACGTTGTTTTGATCGTGACCGCATTACCCGAGGCCATGGTGAAGCCTGGATTTATCTCGACGGTCATAGTGACTGACTAGACACTCTGCACACTATGGTTCAGTCACTATGGCAGTGTGCACCCTCGACTTGACATAGGTTACCCCTCCCACTCCAATTTTGGCATCATGGATTTGTTGCACCTCACTCGTGGCACTCTTAACAGGAATACCTATCCTCTCTTGGTGCCACAGAAATCTTTATGCGGACTATTTCTATCGTGTCCGGGCAGTTGGTATCACTTGTTGGAGCCACATATCATAGTTTTGCAGTATCTCGTGGGGTATTTAATAAGTGGGGGTGGAAGAAGGATGTAACATCTGTTTGAACAATAGGTGTTGGAAAAAAGAAAAAAAAAAGAAAGAACATAAGTCGACTAATAAATGCATCGCTGCAAGCAAGCAAAGTTAAACAACAGGATTGGCCTAAGCATAATGAAGTACAGAGTAATAATTGCGCCTAGGAAAAATAACCGTTGGGACAAACAGTACACATCTACAATTAAGAAAAATAACCGTATAAACAGTACACACCTACACAGTTGGGGACAAACAGTTCACATCTACTTACGAGAGCCAAAAAATACGCTGATGAAAACTTAAAAACTTCCTTTCCAGATCCGTTGGGAAGGCATATAAAAAAAAAAATAGTAATAATGCTATGTTGATGCCCTACAATATATGGAAGGATTATTGTTTTACATTATTGTTGGTGCCCTTATGGAAAGGCCACAGATTAACCAAGCGTTCAAAGACTCCTGCACTCTTCGAGAAATAACCTGCAAAGGCCTGCGGAATTGCGGGGGGTGGGAAGTCCTCTGCGGGCATTGCAAATGGGTGGATCATTTTCTCAAACTGGTCGAGTGTCAGGTAGGACCCTGCTTCCAGCAGCCTCTCAGGTCCCATTATGGGGAGAGTGTGCTCTTGATGAAGCAACGCGGCATCCCCATCATGATTCTGCATTATAGAAGAGGGAGAACTTCAATGAGTGAGCAATTTTTTCATACATGAGAAGCTCAACTACATCCTTGAATAATTAGTATTGCTTCCTGGATACACCAAAGGAGATTAAACAGATTACCTCTAGAGGACTTAGATCTGCACCTCGACTGAAAGTCATCTCCATCCGAAACCGTTTTGGATCTTCTAATGGCACCTGAGATTGAATGATCATAATTAATGCAAAAATATCACATTGATGATTGTACACACTCTCTGAGATTCAATGAAGCATGTCATGGGCATTAAGGATGAATGAATACACACACACTTCTGTAAAGTTATTCTGCCATCCCGACTGACATATTGAAAAGTGATGACTGGAGTACACCTGGGAGAATATAGATCCTTCTTTAAATACCTAAGAATTGTATAAGTTTCATATATTTTTATAGGGAGGTTGACCAGTTGGCTGACTGGCAATTTTTGGCCATCACAGGCATGACTTGGCTCAAACACTGCATTAGTTAAAATTTTGGGCTTTCGCCCTCATATATTCTTTGTATGCAGCATTTTGCTAGAAAACCTTTTTCAGAAAATCATCCTGAGAACAAATACATAATCCTAATAGTAACAGATTCTAATCAATATTAGACTTTCTAACAGCTCTGTATGATAAAGAGTTTAAACAAATGCTGATATTTCATGGGATATCCATTATCTTGTTCCAATTGCTATGGATGCCAGACACGGAAGTAGAACCAAGAGACATGTTGCCATGTCTGTTATCTGCCAGGAGTTCCAAGAAAAGTCTTAATACACTCAAAATACCTACTGTTGAACTCAACACAAGGAGTAACAGACATCAGAATGAAAGTTCCTACTGCATAAATATTGAGCTTTTAGTTTTGCCTATATAAAAGTTTATTATGTAGAAAATTTCAGAAAGTAAAATGTAGCATGTGCTAAAGTCATTACTTTGGTAGCATCTATTGATTCCTGTCAATAAAATTAAATCAAATAGGATTTCATCCTATACCTTTACTAATCCAAGGTCTACAGGTGATTTATTCGAAGAATAAAACAAAAAAAAGATTCAAGTACTTGTTTTGTACTCCACCAAATAACAAAGGTCATCATTTTTGCTAATCTTTAATTTTTAAGCCTTATCGACATATTCTGAAGGACCTATGACATCTCAAACTAGAAGAACCCAACATGAGAAAAAAAGGAAACAAGAAATCCCAATGCGTTAATCTTCATGGAAAGGCTATCCTATTCCATTAAATCAAGTAGGTACACAAAAGCATATCAATTTTGACAAAGAACTTATATACCTCAGTATTCTCAAACATTCTCAGGACTATGTAACTCATGTAGTCAAGTTCCTTAGTTTTGAATACACGCTCTAGCGCGCTATTGCAAACAAGGCTATCCTCTCCTTGAAGGGACTCATCCAGATTGCAATAGCGAAGTACATTCATTAGAGAATGTATATGAGATTCCTGTCATAAAATTAATGTAATAGTTAGATGACATATATGACATCAAAGGTGACAATGGATGACCATGAATAAAAACAGAGCACACACCAGGAATACCTGAACTAAGTTGTCTAATGTCCACCACTTCACTGATATTGAGATTTCTTAAACATTATAAATATCAAACAGCAAAATGGTAATCTCATGGCAACATTGCAGTACCAACTTGTTTTTGATATTACAATACTGATACAGCACTCGAATATAAGCAAGTCCTTGTATAGTACAACTAGGTCAAGAAGCTAAAAGGTGCAATGACTGGTATGTGACATCAGTAGTACAGTACAATTAAATCTGACAAGGTTAGGTTAAAACTTAAGAGATAGAAAAGGGGGAAAAAAAAGATCACAGTTGCCAAGGTGCTAACCCATGACAACAGGCACATATACAAGGGTCTGCCAACATGCTATTGCAAAACTAGGTCACAACTATTTGGAGTCGGTTACATGAAGTTCTTTTTGCCTTTTTAATCCAGATTTATTTCCAAAAGTTCAATCCAATTTCAGTCCATTCTAGACCTTATTTGTGGATTTTCCAGAAATTAGCCAGAAACATCCAATGGACAGGAATGAGATTTTGATGAATTGGAAAACAAAAAAAATATTAAAAAATGGTGAAGTGTTTGACTTCCCATATTCATTTCTTTTACCTTAGTGTGTTCCATATATCAACAACTAAAACAAAAAATCTGTACATGGTAGATCATCATCTTTACTGCAGAATGATAAAAAGATTTCAACTCAGTATTCTAATCCATTATTTAACATAAAGAATAAACAAAAACCTTTGTAACTCATTTTATTAAGATAATGAGAATGCACAAAAAAAAAGAGAAGTAAAAATAGTAAACAAAGTAAAACATTAGTTTGCTTCTTGGGAATAGAGCCCATTAAAAAGAAATAAGATCAAGAAAAAAAAAAATTCATTTGCTTCTTGGGATTGTTGATCCACGAACTACCACTAGGTAGTCCTAGGAAGCTCCTCAGCATCAGGATTGATATCAATGATTTTACATTGGTTAGAAAGTTGTAGAGCCAAGGCCTAATAAAGAGCCAAAGTTGACTCCTCCCAAACTGTTATCCAAAGGTGGTACACAAAGGTAACTCCTTTCCCCAACCAACGTGGGAATAAATGTGATCTTATCAGTATAATAATACAAAGGTGACATACCAATTACCAACTTGTATTGCCCAATACCATATAATATAATGCAAAATAACATTACCTAGACCTAACTGCCTATTTCCTTTGATGAGTTTAGAAAATGTCTATCATCATGGTAGCACTAAGCCACTAACCCTCTACTCCTAGCACTGTAGTAGAACCCTAGATCCAATACAAGGGTGTACCTAGTGCACAAGGTTCTTGCCAAGTCTAAGGAGGATCAATATATGTAGCTTTACCTTTAAATATTTAAAGAAACTATTTCCATGATTGCCATCGTCTCCCAAGTGGCAAGGAAGCAACCTTATCATTGTACCATAGTTCGCCCTTAGAACCCTAGATCCAATCTAACTAAAATTTCTTTGTCCAAAGTGAAGTAATACCCTAGTTCTTATGATATTAAAATATTTATATACTGAGAAGAGCGAACTTGAGTCTCTAGAGCCAAAAAAGAGAAAAAGAGGAAAAAGAGGTGCAGGTAGTGCATGAGAAAGGTCAATGCACACAACTTTACCATTGTTAGTTGTGACTTAAACCGTTGCCATTATGAGGTGCATGAGGTTTTTGTGACTCAATCCTCTAGTCATCCAGGTTGCAAAGGAGCAGTCTTACAATAGTAGCTCACCCTTTATTAGCACCACAGAACGAGAAGAATTAATCAGTCCGAAGCTAGCAGTCAATAGAGACCTCACCTTGGTGAAACCTGTGTTGGCAATGACTCTTAACTACCATAAACTAAATTAGATATTGAACAAATTAAAATGGATGATGCACAAGCTAATATTAACTTGACACAGTCCAAGAAAATATTAGCATATATAACTGAAGTAAACTGGAAAAAGGCATGTACCCACCGATGTGAAATAAAGTCTTGTACGAACATGTCGTTCAGGTGTTTTCACATTGGCATACCTGAAATGGAAGGAAAATTGAGAATGCTAAAATAATTCAAAAGATACTATGATACTGAAAAGAGTTTATGATAGAAACTTTGGATCTAAGCGATATTTGGTCTCTCTATCATCATCATCATCTAGGTCTAGTGACTTTTCACTTGTTGTGCTTGATCTTCTTGGATCTTCATTCTTGTTCAGAGACCTAAGTTGGTATTCTGTCTCCTCCTTCCTTGTCTTGGCAAACATTGAGGTTGGCTCCTGACTGCCTTTTAGTTCCGCAACACTAATTGCTTCTTCTCGAGTATTACGCAGATCAATTAAGATTTTACCCAACAAACGACGAGCAATCTGAACTAAGAAAATATTAGGTAATCACACATAAAAATTTGTAGCATTTGAAGGAAATGGCACAGCAAACCAGATTTTTCAAACTAGCAGAATTCATCTATAACATGCATATGCTGGTCAGGATTTTTCTAAACAGTGATTGCTTCCTCTGCGATGTATCTTTTTAAAAGTTCTGATTTTTGTATTTATTTTGCTCTCGAATCACCAGGCCAGATAGCTCGCTGTCACCTCAAAATTAAAAAAAAATCATGCTGATCCATGTAATAAGTTGACCAGCAACAATTAGACCCAAAGCAATACCACCATGAATTGTGCTGGTGAATTATCAATGCCACTCTTGCAAATCCACTTTGATAAGGATAAGCACTTATTTTCCCTTTCTTTCCCTCAATAAAAGTGTGCCTTGGCACGTGGCCAGGAATATTGTTCACATAGATTTCCTAGCAGATTATACATTGCTTCAACAAAGTTTCTCTTTCTATCAAAACTCAATATCTTTCTAGTCTTCATTTTAATGTTTGCTACAAGTTATTACCGATTTGCACGTACAGGAGTATAATGTCCTTTCTTTTTCTTAAACTACAAATAACTTTTGGGACTAAACAAAATTTCCAACCTCTTACCATCTAATAGTTGATTGTTTCCACATGTGAAGCTACTTTCATCAGCAGGCTTTTTTTGGTGAATAGAGAAGTAGAAAAAGAGCAAAAAAGGACTTTCAAAAAATAACTAGCAGACTTAGCAGAATTGCTTTGACACAAGGAGTAACTCCTAGGAATGAAGGTATTGCACCTTTGTATGCACACGTGGACAACGGATTGATACCATCAAAAGAAAAAATGTGGGCTCATACTATTCACACATAATGTGAGAAAAGGACTCATTCATGAGCCACGGGAAGTTCATCGCTCCACTTCTGACTTCATATGGTTCAATTGACTGAGAACAATGGTAACTTCTTTCCTTCAGCTCTATCTCCCCATCTGTGAAACCTTCATCTATGATCTTAAGTGCAACTCCTTTCTCTCATTTTATAGATACCAAGTACAAAAAAGTGAAAACTACAAAATTAGAGAAAGATTACAGTTATATTAAAGCAAATCAATCATCTACTCTTTCCTTCTCCAAAAAAGATTAGTTCACATTCAGTTTGAAGAAGAATGTTCCTTTCTAATGATACATTGGATATAATTTAAACCTCTCAAAATCAACTCTATATCTAAGATTTAATAGTATTCCAACAGCTTAAGCTAGATTACAGTTGTCATTAATCACGTTTATAATTTATACTGGTAGGAAAATAGTTATATTTGATACTTAGGTTAAAGTACAGATAGGATGGAATTTGTGGCATTATCATTCATATCAATTTCTAATCAGCTTCTAATGTAGGGTTGGTAGACAGAAGCCGAGGGAGGTACACAACTTTGGCCCATTTAGGATGAATCTCGTAGAATGATAATCCAACTATTTTTTTAACCAGATGAAATTTTGCACATCTAGAAAGAAATCTGACTTGCTTGACCTTGTGTGTAATGATTCCAAATCATTTATTATTATAACGATCAAGTGATATTTCCATCAAGAAGAAACTTTCTTACACAGATGAAATCTTTAATCAATTTCAAGGTTTATCTCCTTCCCTTTTTAGAATCTTCAATCAAATCTATGATTATCTCCTTCCTTTTATGTGACATTCTTTTTCTTTTCCACAATCTTGATAACCAATATAGGAATTGTAGTAGATTTTGCCATATGACAACTTATGAAATTTACAAAAAAACACCCTAACCTAATTACAATGATCCAAAAGAAAAATAGATAAAGAATGGTTCCACATCATATGTACTAGTCCAATAAAATTCTAATAGGCATAGTTATAAAAACCAAATGGACCGATATGTATCCTTTCATATTTATCAGTTCAACTAAGAACCAATACTGGCACACAGTTTGGTACTATTCAATATTAGTTTTATCATCTTTTTAGTGATACTTGTGGTATAGTCTGCAGACTCTGCACGATATACTAGTAAATTACTGATCCAACAAATTGTCAGAATTGCATCAGACCAATATTAAAACCCTTGTCCACAAAGGGTACCAATACCAGTTTCTGGACATTGATCATTCAAACCATGAATATGAAACAAATTTCTGTTATGATATACCTACTTTATTATTTTGTTATTTCATTCTTTACAAAATTATTGTCATTGCGAAAAAACTAAAGGATCAGTAGTTCCATGGCTATGAAGATTAAGCACAAAATAGTTCCTTGCAGAAACATTACTCGTATGAGTAAAATGTCCATTATAATTTAAAATAGCCAAGAGTACACTGTGCTCTAGTATGTGAAGCACTTTCTACATGATGATTAATTGACTTCTCATGGACTTCATTAGTGATGTTTTTCCAATATGATATTCTTTGCATTATCTCTATTGGTATTCAAAGAATATCTTATTGGAAAACATCCAAAAAGGTTCAGTTTATCATAGGATAAACTAATCTAAAAAAGAAGCTTCAAAATCATGCTTTCACAGTTCTGGTATTTCTTTCAAATAGAGTTGTTGAATACCAATAGAATTATGTAAAACTTAAGAAGCAACATTAACACAAGAATGTCTTTACTGAAGAACTGAGAGGAATATACCTTTGAGCCAATTTTCAATTTTTGACTTGGATTTATTCCATACTCATTAGGGATAACACCATCTGCAAGCAACTGTAAAGAAAATATTTAAACGACAACTTTGTACATTGTAGGATATAGCAAGGCATATAGCAAGAATGGTCATCAAAGCAACTAATAAATGTTGCATTCTTTTTTAAAATGAATATCAAATGCATTTAAAAATTATATAAACAAGCTTTATGGATGTTTCATGTACACCATAGCGTCGCTTATGCCAAAATGGCATGACATGCAAACCATTCTGCTCTGAAGGTAGATGTGAATGATGCTAGCAACACTTAGGTCGAAAATGCATCATCAGATTTGAGAGTCAACTAGCAACTCTTTTTGTTTGTCTATATGATTTACCAATATCATAAACAATAACATACCTGTTGTTCCACATCTTTTGAGGCTCAACTCAATTCTCAGAATTGAACTTGTAGAATGGTTCTACAGTAGCAGGGGAGGGTTGAAAGAGAGTGAGTGAGAGTCACAGTGGGAGAGAGGAGGCAACCAAGAGGCGCTTAAATAAGCCCAAATAGGCAGCCAACGACAATTGGCAGCTTGTAACAGTCAAATTTCAACAGCTACCAACCAGCACCACCCAGTATGCTTTATACTGGGTTGATTTCAGCCAAAATGACCAGGTCCATGAACCAGGAAGCAGTAGGACCAGTAAATACTGGTCTTACTGTACCAATTCAGTTGAAATTACATTCCTTGGTTCTAGCCTTTACCATGTCACCCCATCCTAGGTTCAAAGTTATATTAATCAGAAGCTAATCTAATCAATATAGTCGAGCACTCTCAAAACCAAGATGACCCATTGTTAACAGCCATATCAATTGTTACTTTGCTACCTATATTGAACAGTATCATCTAAACCTCTTTTACTTGATTCCTTGACCTTCCCTTAATCGATCTTTTTATATTTTAAGCTTCAATTTTATCCTCTTTGATCTTGGTAAGAGACACCATTACATCTCATTCTTGGCTTTCAATGCATCAAGCTCCTGCCTTGCTTCCACTCATTAATGCCTGTTCTTAATTGCTTCCTTGGTGATGTTATCTTGCCATTTTAGGAAGATGCATTGTCATAGTCGACGCTAGTGCTAACATGGACCAGAGGTTGCTAAATGGACAACTTAGGTGATTCACCCACTTACTCTTACATTGACTGATATATCATCAATATGCATAAGACAAATAACCCAGAAAGCAGGACATCTTTTCATCTTGATTTTTTTTTATAGATATTCTAATAGTTCTCATTCGTTTTGCATTTGATGAGCTTGGACCACACGTTGCTAAATGGACAACTCAGGTGATTCACCCACTTCCTATTATTTTGACTGAAATTACATCAGTATGCATAAGATCAAATAACCCAGGAAGCAGCACATCTTTTTGTCTCTACTTTTATTATGGCCATTCTAATAGTTCTTCCTTGTTCTTCATGACAGTTCATAACCATTTCATATATGTTCCCTCCCCTCCCGTAATGAAGCCTTCGTGGCCAATGATTATAGTGTCAATCTGACCCATGAGCGACAAGTGGACCATACCATACAGCTTGGTATTAGTGCTTGTTTTTAAACAAAATAACGAGCTATTCAGTGCAGTCTAGGAAATGTTCTTAGCCTTCTATTATAACCCATCTAATTGAGTTTATTGATTCAGTCCAAACTTCCCTGATTTAAAGAACCAAACCGGGGAAAAATCCTTAAGGGCAAACCATTCACTCCTTTTCATCTAAGAAATGATGAAAAACTAACTACCTTTTCCTTTTTAAGGCTTGACATATTTGCATTTCATGATTCTAAACTTAATCCTTCAACTTTGTATTTTGTTTTCCTTGAAAACTTTTGCCAAAATACGGTGAAACTTATTATGAAACCTAATATCAACAGTGGAAATGACAAACTAAACTATTTGGTTTGTCTTGACATGATAGTTGGCCTCAATGGAATGATTTGTTCAATTTTAATTAAAGGGAGCATGAGGGTTCATTTCATCCAATTGAGTTGTCATGGAAAGTGAAGCAGACAAGGGGTTAATGTTAATTTTGAGCTTTATAGCACTCCACATTCAATTGCACTTGCTGCCAAAGGAGGCGGGACAAGAAAAGCATATATAATTTAAGAGGAGAGAAAGGTGGAATGCATGTAAGCTTTTCCCTCTCTCCTGGCACAAAATCAGGTTTTGTTTGTTTGTGAGTGCTTTTGACATTTCATGCTGTTCTAAGACTTTGCATGAAACATAACATAGTATCTGCTGTCACAATGACTGGTCATTGGATGGTACCAGGATGTTGACAATTGTATTAAGCCTAATTGGCACTCAGCTATGCTTATTGACCAATATGTTGAATAATGCAGACCATTTCAATTTATTTCTCATTTTAAAAAAATATTTTGGGGGTCTTTTGCAAATGTCACAAGTTGTCATGTGGTAACATATTTTATAATCCTACATTAGTTATCCAAATTGCCCAAAGAGAAGAAAAATGAAAACCAAATGAGGAAAGGAAAGGAGGAAAACCTTAGTCCTGATTGGAGATTCCAAGGAAAAATGGAGATAAACCTCATGCATATACAAGTATTTCATCATAGATCCTCCCCTAAAAGGGAATTATTTTCTTATTATAGTAGTTTTCCTTTTTCTGACATTTGGTATATGATGAACAGTTTTGAAGAGTATAGCTTTAAACATGTATATAGGGAGTGCAACTGGGTGGCCAACTAGTTGGTCAATCATGCTAGGATTCTCAAATCCTCTTACTGTTTCTCGCTTATCTGGTCGAACATCCAGGTGTACTTTTGTATTAGACTTCTTTAGTTTAAATTGAATTTTACTTTCAGCAATAAAGAAAGTTTTTTTCTTTACTTCTTTAACTTGGGGCTCTATATCAAGGGATTGCAACCTGGAGGATCATAGAATGATTAAATGAATGAACAAGCTCCCATAATTACGTTTTGAATTGCATGAGGCCATAATTTAATCTGCTATGTGTTAGAACCCTTGCAGATTTGATCTCTTTAAGGGATCGGCCTCCTTGGAACTCTATAGGGGTTTCTCCCTCCAAGTTGTTGCTCAAAGGCTGCAGAAAAGATTCATCTATTGCTTATCAAAAGAGGAGAAATATATAGCTATTTATAGGGCTTCTAAACCCTAACTCCTAATAGGACTCCTACTTCTAACCAACTCCTAATAGGACTCCTACTCAAGACTCCTATTCCTTTACAACTCCTATTTCTTTTTTAAGAAACAACCTCCTAACCCTAGCCGACCTCTTCACCTCTTTAATAGGGGTCAGCTTAGGTAGGTTTTACATGAATGTCC